>JAOTQJ010115272.1:0-10860 GCA_025642045.1 Solanum sejunctum
CTTGCTTATTATGAAATGGAATTGGGTTTCTCTTCCTTTACTTGTTTGTTGTAGAAATACATCAATTTTCTTGAATTTATTTGTTGACTGTTTATTGTGAAATTGAATTAACTTTCTTTTCTTTGACTTGTTTATTGTGGGAAACTTATTTTTAGAGAGCTTTGAATTTCCCACAATTATTATTTTTTATTTCTCTTTTTTGCTTATTGATTATTGTGCATTATTCTACATTATATTTTATTTTTCTATATACTATTGATCATTGGATTGTTGCTCTATTTTGAGTTTTTGTATCTTCTTGATCTAGTATATTCTATCGAGTTATATGTCCTCCTTTTAGTGGCGTTAGAGACTAATGGTAGAATAAGGCCATGTCTTTAGTTGGAGTCGAAGATGAAGGGTAGTAATTATAAGAGGAGGACAGTCTTAGTAAAGTTCAGGTAGGATCATGGAATATGGGGTCACTTACAAAGAAGTCCATAGAGATAGTGAAGAGTCTTAAGAGGAAACATATTAATATAGTATGTGTTTAGGAAAATAGATGGGTAAGTACCAAATCTTGGAACGTGGATGGGTTTATATTACGGTATTCTGGAGGATCTAGGGATAGAAATGGCATCCATACTCAGATGAGGACATTAGAGAGTATGTGGCTGAGATTAGGAAGATTAATGATAGGATGATGTCAATTAAACTTACTATCGGTAGATGTATTCTAAATGTTGCTAGTGCTTATGCGCTTCAAGTGGGACTAGATGAGGATGTCAAAAAGCTCTTTTGGGAGGACTTAGATGAGGTTGTGAGAGGTATCCTGATACTAAAAAGACCTTTATTGGGAGATATTTTAATGGACATGTCAGTGCAACTTCTAGTTTTTATGAAGATGTTCATGGAGGATTGCTATTGGGGGAAAGGAAAGGATGTGGGTTGTCTCTCTTGGATTTTTCTAAAGTCTTTTAGTTGTCATTGTTAACTCATATTTTTTAAAGAGGAAAAATAACTTGCTTACCTTTTGTAGTATGGTAACTAAGTCTCGAATTGATTACTTACTCTTTTAGAAGGATGATAGAGGTCTTTGTAAGGATTATAAGGTTATTTCGAGTGAAAATATGTCCACACAACATAGGCTTTTGGTGATAGGTTTAAAAATTAAGAGGTATAAGAGGAAGAAGGTCCTTTTTGACTGATCGACGATAAGATGAAGGGCTTGAATACTTCTCTTTCATAGGAGATGAGACAGAAGTTGAGTAGTATGAGGGCTTGGAGTAATAATTGGGATGGAAACAACATGTGGGACATGACTACTGGTTACATTATAAAAGTAGCTATCAAGGTACTAGGGGTATCGAGAAGGTCCGTTCATGGATGTTAAGGTGATTGGTAGTGGAACGGAGAAGTTCAAGGCAAAGTGGAAGATAAGAAGGTTGCATATACAAAGTGGTCTGAGTGTATGGATGATGATGAAAAAGGAGGCTTAAGGATATTTATAAGACAATCAAGACATAAATGAAGTTGACGGTCATGAGTGCTAACACAATAGTATTTAACTATTTGTATGTTTCTTGGCCAATAAAAAACTACAAGGCATCCTGCGATGCTATCGGGCCACCTTAGTCTCTTGCCAAGCTCATTACGGATGGGTTGGTATAATTATTCGAGAAAGCTGGCTCGAATCCTCGGGCAGCGCCAAAACCTGTGGGCTAAGAACCATGAAAAGCTAGTGAAATCACATGTTTCCAGTTGTTTGGCCCATAAAATCCAACTAGGAATCTTGTGGCTCCGCTAGGTCACCTAGGCCTCTTGCAAAGCTCATTACAAACTAGTCAGTATAATATTTCGAGAAAGTTGTCCTGGAACCCCGGGCAGTGCCACAAATCATGGGCTAACACCCGCAAAATATTGCTGAGATTGCCTTTTTGTTATTACTTGGTCCATAAAGTCCTACCAGATGTCCTAAAGCATTGTCGTGCCACTTGGGCCTCTTTGTAGACTTTTTACAAATAGGTTAATGTAATGCTTTGGGAAAGTTTGCTTGAATCCCTGCGCAGCACCACAAATCATTGGCTGACACCCACGAAAAACTGTTGAAGTCGCTTATTTCAAGTTGCTTGGCCAATAAAATCCTTTAAGGTGACCAGTGATGCTGGCAAGGCACTTGGGCCTCTTGCCTGGATCATTACAAATAGGTCGGTGTAGTACTTTTGGAAAGTTGGCCCTGATCTCCAGGTAGCACCACAAACCGTGGGCTAACACCCATGGAAAATTGCCAAATTGCATGTTTCATGTGGTTTGGTCCATAAAATCCAACTAGGTATCCTACGGTGCCGCCGATCCACTCGGGCCTCCTACTAGTCACATTATGGATGACTTAGTATAATTTTTCAGGGAAGTTAATCTAGATCCTCGGGTAGCGCAATAAACCATGGGCTAACACCCACAAAAAACTCCCAAAATTGCTTGTTTCCTACTGATTAGTCCATAAAATTCCACTAGGCATCCTATGATGCCTCTGGGCCACCTGGGCTGTCATTGGGCTTGTTACAGAGACGTCAGTGTAATTTTTTGGGAAAGTTGGCTCAAATCACCAGCAACGCCACAAGTCGTGGGCTAACACCCATGAAAAATTATCGAAATCGTCAGTTTCCTATTGCTTGGATCATAAAATCCTACCACTCTTCCTAAGGTACCATCGAGCCTCTTGAGCTTCCTCTATGCTCGTTACAAATAAGTTGGTGTAATTTTTCGACAATGTTAGCCTGGATCCACGAGTAGTGCCATAAACTATGGGCTAATACCCACGAAAAATTACTGAAATCACATGTTTCCTATTGGTTGGCCCATAAAATCCTACCAAGCATCCTGTGGTGCCATCGGGGCGAGACCTCTTGAAGAGCTTGTTATGGATTGATTAGTGTAATATTTAGGGAAAGTTGGCCCAGATCCCTGAGTAACACCACAAACCATGGGATAACACCCACAAAAGATTACCTAAATTGCATGTTTCTTGTTGATTGACCAATAAAATCCTGCCAAGCTTCCTGCAATGCTATCAAGCCACCTTAGCCTCTTACCGGGTTCGTGATGGATTGGTTGGTGTAATATTTTGGAAAAGCTAGTCGGGATCCCCAGGTAGCACCATAAACCGTGGGTAACCACCCACGAAAACTACCAAAATCGCTTGTTTCTTGTTGTTTGGACCATAAAATCCTACGAGGCATCCCGCATCATCCCAGTGTCACCTAACCCTTTTGCCGAGATGGTTATGAGTAAGTTGGTATCTTTTCCTAAGTAAGTTAGCTTGGGTCCCTGGGCAGCGCCACAAATCATAACATAACACCCACAAAAATGTGTTAAAATCACCCGTTTCCCATTTCTTGGGCCATTAAATCATACAAGGCATCTTATGGCACCACGGGACCACGTGGCCTCTTCCCAGGCTCGTTACGGATGGGTCAGGGCAAGTTTTAGAGAAATTTTGCTAGAATCCTCGAGGAAAACCATAGTCTATGGGCTAACACCCACAAAAAACTACTAAAATTGCCTGTTTCCCATTGCTTGGACCACAAAATCATTTCAGAAGTCCTGCAGCACCACCGAGTTACCTAGGCCTCTTGTTGGGTTTGTTATGGATGGGTAGGTAAAATATTTTGGTAATATTGGCTCGGATACTCTGGCAACGCCAAAAATCATAGGCTAACGCCGATAAAACCATTGAAATAACCTGTTTTCTGTTGCTTGACCCAAAATATTCTACCAAATATCCTAAGGTACCACTAAGCCACTAGGGCCTCTTGTTTTATATTGCTTGGCGCATAAAAATTTACCAGGCATCGTGTGACGCTACTGGGACACTTGGGCCTCTCGTCGAGCTTGTTATAGATGGGTCGGTGTAATTTTTAGGGATAGTTGGTCTGAATCCCCGAACAGCGCCACAAACCATTGGCTAACACCCACGAAAAATTGCCAAAATTGTCTGTTTTCTATTGCTTGACCCATAAAATCCTACCATGTGTTTTGTGGCGCCTCCAAGCCACCAGGACTTCTTGTCGGGCTCATTATGGATGGGTCGGTGTAATTTTTTGGGAAAGTTTGCCTAGATCCCTAGGCAGCGCTAAAAATCATCGGCTAACACCCATGAAAAATTATAAAAAATGCTTGTTTCCTTTTGCATGGTTCATAAAATCCACCAGGCATCCATCAATGCCATCGGGCCACCTAGGCCTTTTATCGCGCTTGTTACGGATGGGTCGGTCTAATGTTTTGGGAAGGTTGGCCTGGATCCCTGGGCCGCGCCACAAACCTTGGGATAACACCCATGAAAAACTGTCAAAATTGCCTATTTCCTATTGATCGGGCCATAAATTCCTACAAGGCATCCTATGGGCACTGCCGAGCCACTTGGGCCTCTTGCCGGGCTCATTACAGATGGGTCGGTGTAATTTTTTGAGAAATTTGTCCTGGAGCCTTAGCTAGTTCCACAAACTTGATAATACCCATGAAAAACTACTAAAATTGCCTTTTTCTTGTTGCTTAGACCATGAAATCCTACAAAGCATAATGCGTCCCCGCTATGCCACCTGGACCTCTTACCAGGCTCTTTACTAGTAGGTCGGTGTAATTTTTTACGAATGTTGGTTCACGTCCCCGGGCAGTGCCATAAACCATTAGCTAAGACATACGAAAAAATGTTGAAATCACCAATTTGCAGTTGCTTGGACCAAAAAATCATACTAGGCTTCCTATAGTGCCGCCAGACTACTTGGGCCTATTGCTAGGATTGTTGCAGACGTGCCAATAATTTTGGGGAAAGTCGGGCGGGATCTCTGGGCAGCGCCACAAATAGTAGGCTAACTCCCATGAAAAACTACCGAAATCGACTATTTCTTGTTACTTGGCCCACAAATAGTAGGCTCTGCCAAGATACTTGGCCCTCTTGCCGAGCTCCATATGGATGAGTTGTTATAATTTTTCATGAAAATTGGCTTGGATCCATGGGTAGTGCCATAAACCATGGGCTAACACCAATGAAAAACTATCGAAATCACCTATTTCCTACTACATGGCCTATAAAATTGTATCAAGCATTTACGATACTATCAGGCCACCTAGGCCTCTTATCGGGCTCATCCCGAATGGGTTCAATGTAATTTTTTAGGATTGTTGGCCAAGAACCCCAGGTAGTACCATAAATCGTGGGTTGATACCCACGAGAAACTACTGAATTGCTTGTATCTTATTGCTTGGCCCATAAAATCCTACCAGGCATCCTGCGATGCCATTAGGCCACCTAGAGCTCTTGTTGGGCTTGTTATGGATGGGTTAGTGTAATATTTTGTTAAAGTTGGCATGGATCACCGAGCTGCACCATAAACCGTTGGCTAACACCTATGAAAAACTGCCTAAATCACTTATTTCCTATTGCTTGGACCATAAAATCCTACCATGCATCCTGCGTCTCAGCTGTACCACTAAGGCCTCTTGTCGGGCTCATTACGAATAGGTAGGTGTAATATTTTGGGAGAATTTAGCCTAGATCTCCGGGCAACACCAAAAACCATGGGTAAACACCCACTAAAAGCGGCCGAAATCTCCTATTTTATGTTCTTTGGGGCATAAAATCCTACCAAGTGTACTGCGGAACCATTGGACCACTTGGGCCTCTTGCAGAGCTGGTTATGGATAGGTTATTGTGATTTTTTGGGAAAGTTTGCCCGGATCCCCAGATAGCGCCATAATCGTGGGCTAACACCCTATCTAGATCAATAATTTTAATCAAGAAATTCTTGAAAAATCATAAATTAGTACTCCATTATGTTCTCTTGATACAAAGATCAAATTGAACTAGAAAGTAAGATTATACCTTTTGAGTTTTATCAAGATAGAACACTCCAAAATGCTTCTCAGTCTCTGCTCCTATCTTCAAATTTTCATCAAACGTAGCAAATAATTAAGTTTCTATAAGTTTTCCTGGCTTGTGTACAGTTCTTGCATTTGATTTCAGATGGCTCATCAAATTCCTATAATAAGTGGCTGCATTTTCAATATTTACCCGAACACCAACACCATAAGATGGCCATCCACTTTTAGAGACAACAATCTCAATGTTATTTTCACCACCAAATTTCTCAATTGCATGATAAATTGAGTCTACCATAGCATAAAATAGATTATAACACCTCGATGGATAGGGTGATTGTGCATAAATAGTGCATAAGGGAGTGCAACACGATCAGGGTCACCCTTATAAGCAACATCAACATGCACCTGTTCATGATCTCTAACACTTGTCTCTGCATCATGAAAAGATGCAGGCCCAGGTGGATGTCAGTATGTGGAACTGACGGGTATGTAAAATACCTGAGTGAAGCAGATATAGATAGAATAATAAAACTCAAAGGTGTTTATCAAATGTCAAATATCTATCTAAAGCAGAAATAAAGAGCTGAAAACTGGTCTCGATTTGGCTTTAACGCAAAAAAATGTGAATTAATTTTTCCAAAGAGAGCCTAAAACAGTGAGATTTTCGTACCCCTTCCGCGACGCAGAGCGAACACAGAACCACACTTATATTGTTTTGAAAATGTGACAAAAAATGTAAATTTGCAAAAAATTACATTTTGCACTAGTGCACATTACGCACTAGTGTATGGAGGAGGTAGTTTTTTTCTTTTGATTTAGGAAGGGCAATTTCATCTTTTTTGGTATATTTTTATATCCCCAAATTGGTGTTAAGACGTTTTTTTAGTACAAAAGAGTTTGAAAATCCAAAACCATTTTAAGTCTAATAATTTTATGCTAAGTCAGAGAGAAGAAGAGGAGAGAGACGTAAGGGTTCAAGAGGAGAATTCAAAGTTCTTCAAAGATTCATCATTCTTAGATATGTAAAGACTATCCAAAAGCATGAGACTGATCTTCCATGTGCCAATGTAGAGTTAGGATGACAAATTCATGTCTAGAAGTTTTAATTTATGAATTCTTTAAAGTCTTGAGTAGTTATTTTAAGTTTCTTGAACGACTACTTTAAATTCTTGAATAGTATCTTGAATTATTGTTATCATTCTTTAAGTGATATCTTTATATCTAAAATTTCATGATCATCATGTTTAACTTGTACTATATATTTTCATTGCTATGTGATTGTACTATATATTTTCATTACTATGTGATTGTGACTTGATCCTTAAAATTTCTCTCTGTAAAACAAGAATAATGAACTTAGGGCGATGTCTAGAGCCTTGAATGTCTGAAAGTGATATATGACTGAGTCTAAGTCTTGAGGTGAGTGTGTTGACGACTATGATAGCTGAAATTATTATTGATAGGATTGAATGGGTATAATTCCCTTAGATTGGATAGGTAAAACTTCCCCGTAGAGGTTGGATGATGAGAGTTCCTGAAGGATTGGTAGATTTATAAGCTTGTTGAATCCTGGGAGGATTATTAGCACCGAATGTGTAAGAGTGAGTCTCAATCAAACTCATTAACTACATGGCCAGCATAGGAGAGCACTGGACCATGAAAGCTGATGTTTCCTCTATCCAGAAAGAGGACTTGAAAGACTTTTGGATCCATTGACAGACTCGTCCTTTACCCCGACAAGGTACAGGACAGATGTGGCAACAGTATCTCTTCATTGTATCACTACCGACTTATAGGTAGTGGTTGTTGATTATAGAAACTTCCAGATAGGTTTCATGATGATAAAACTCCGATATGATATGATTGTTTAATGTTTGATGGATAGTGAAGTGATAGAGTATGGTCCTTTACTCTAAGGTGAGGGTGAGTGATTGATGAGGGATTGTACATTGTCTCTTTTTTCCTTTAGCCATTCTTACATATAGTACATTCCATGTACTAAAGCCCCTCCAGCGCTATATCATTTTATGATGCAGATTCGATAGACCGAGGAACCAGATCGTTGAGGTTCAGAACTCTTTATTCCAGACAGTGGTGAGTCCTCCCCTACATTCGAGGATGTTTATTTTCTATTGATTTCAAGTCATTTATTTGATGCTGGTAGCTATGGCTTGTCATGGTACTATCTTAGACTATAGTATAGAGTCTTCATAGACACAGATGTTGATGTTGATATCAAGGATTCCTTTCCCTCTTTCTTTCATTCTCTACATTTGAGATTTTCGTTATCTATTCGGTTTCCTTATGATAGACTGATGTTGATAGTATGAGCTCACTAGTAGGATAGTATTTATCATCATTATATCTTTTCTATTCCGGTGATGAATTGACTGAAAGATGGCAAAGAGACTGAGTTGTCTGCTTGGGGGCTAGTAATAGTCTCCGAATGCTAGTCACGTCTAGGGTACCCTTCTAGGGCGCGACAATATCTAATCTCAAGTAATTTGAGATCGGCTATATTAATCTTCAATGATCATATTGTCTTTTTATTTCACGTGTTAATTTGATGAACTTCTTTTTTATTATAATTTAAAATAGTAAACAGATATATTACTAAATATTATTTAAATCATTTAAATGATATAATTTTTTTAAAAAAATTATTTTTAAATAAAACTTTGATCATTTCAATAAATTTTATTAATAATTAAAATAAACTAATTGACTGACTTTGTAAGTAAAACATCTATAGTTGGGTGACTTTTTGTCAAAAGTGCTTATAGTTGATGACTTTTGAATTAAAAATCAAAGTTGAGTAACTTTCTATGAGAAGAGCCCATAGTTGAGTGATTTTTGAATTAAAAATCAAAATTGGGTGACTTTCTACGAAAAAGCCCATAGTTGAGTGTTTTTTGAATTGAAAATCAAAGTTAAGTGATTTTCTATGAAAAGAGCCCATAGTTGAGTGATTTTTGAATTAAAAATCAAAGTTTAGTAACTTTCTATGAAAAGAGCACGTGGTTGAATAACCGTCTGAGATATTATCTCCTTACATATGACATATAGAAAGTTAGAACTAAAGAGTTACCAAAAAACAAAGAGACACACTTTTTTGAATTAACTAAAATATATAATAACACAAATAAATAGAAAACGGAGGGACTAATTGATATCGTTTGTATCTGGTAAGTAACCAAGACTAAATTATTTTGAAATACAAATTGGTAGATTATCAATATCTTAATTACATTTTTCCACAATATTGACTACACTAGTTATTGATTTGCACAAAGGTAGATTTTTGAAATATGATATTGCTATCTCTATGTAATTAGTTGGCCAAATTTTATCTTTCATTTAGTATAAAGAGATAGAAAGAAAAGACAGAAACCAAAGGAAGAGAACTATAATTCAAAAGCTCCTTTTCTTTTTTAAATCTCAAAATCTTCCTAGGCTAAGTGATGGGTTGCAAGGAAACTGATAATGTAGATGTTCCTTTGGCCTATGTTGGCCTCAAAATTCTTTTGGTTAATCAGGATACAACTTATTTATCAAATATGATAACAATTCTTGAAGGACATTCTTTCAAAGGTACATTTATATTATATCTCTTTATTTTCTCTCATATGTGTTGAACCTTTCCCCCTATTTTTTGTTGAATCTTCCTGGTAAAATTTAAACTTATAGTCTATAGTAAAAGAAGTGAATTTCTGTAAAATTAATGATTGATGTTTGTTTTGTTATGATATATGAAATTCATAATTAAATTCAAATTTATTTGGAGTAGATGTAAGTGTTGAAATTCATAGAAGAAAATTATTTTATTTGATTGACAAAAAAATCAGATGCACATGACTAAAACTTTTAGTCAATTTTAACGTGTGTTTCAACTTTTAGTTAAATGCACAGGTATAAATTAAAAAATTATAATAGTGTTGAATAAGTTTGTTCGGACTGATGTTGTTTGAATAAAATGATGGTTGAAATTGTTATTTATGTTGCTTGAGAACATAACAAATGGATCTAACATATATAGTTAAATTGTCGTCAAATTATCTACATAGTAGATGTTTCAGAACCTAAGTTTTTTCTAAATTTTTAATTTGAACTATTTAACATGTGTACTTAACATTTGTTTAATGCTCAATTAGAGCAAATTCTAGTATAAAAATCTAAAGAAAATTATAGTCATGTGTAAAAGGCATGGGTGACTCGACAGTGTTAGAAAAAAGGCAATAGGCCACCAAATTTGAGGGACCTCAATTTTTATTTTAGTAATAATAGGTTATTGATTTTAAAAAAACATACTAACCAAGTATTATTTATAGAAAAGATTATTTATTTCATACAAAAAGAAAAATTATTAGAATAAGTTTGACACATCTGGAGTATGATTATATAATCAATTGAAAAGAATTACCGAATGAAGTCAATTATAACTTTTTTGAAAAACAATTCTACATCTCAAAGAGATAGAAGAATAAAATTCGTAAAAGAATATATTAATATATTTTTTGAAGTTTAAGGCTTTCATTAGATTTTTGCCTTAGATCACTAATGTGCTTGAGTTGCCCCTGGTAAAAGGTTATTGATATATTCAACCTTATGAAAATATATTCTTTTAATTGTCAATTTTATCAACACACTAATTGAGTTGTATTTTAAATGGAAAGAATATTTTGGATTCTTAGGCAACAAGATTAAATTAATTAACTCATCCAAGACTTGGATGGTATTAATAACCTATTAGTATCAATCAAATATCCCTTTTTATGTTTCTAATGTAATATTATTAGTCATCTCATGCTACCTTAAAGAAAATGTCCCACAACAAGCAACAGTAGCTCTGCGTATTCTCCGGAATCATATCGACCAATTCTACTTGGTTATGGTGGATGCTAACATGCTTGAAATGAACTACCTCGACTTCATCAAGTCCACTCAACTCATCAAAGACAAACCTACAATTTGTAAGACCATTTTCTCAAAATCTTAATGATT
>JAOTQJ010115283.1:0-10860 GCA_025642045.1 Solanum sejunctum
AAATAGGTCTAACCTCGATTTAAGAGCAACCCTATCAAAATCTAAAAATTACAAAATGCGATTTCTAAAGAGGTTTTCGCTCCCTTGGCATGAAGCGCCAAGGGCGCGCCTCTGTTTATTTTTTTTTTCCAATTCTGGATCTCGGTCCAAGACTTTTAAGTCTTGGGTGTAAGTGTTCCCAAGCGTAAAAATACCTATACTTAGACATTTTTCACCCTCATATCATTCAAAACATTCTCCGATACTCATTCAAACACTTAGACAAATATTTTACTCCTAAACTCAAGTCTCAGAACACATCTGGATTTAAAGGATCTTATTCAAGCTTCAAGTCTACATCTCTAATCTTCATCAAGTTCATCTCCAAAGCTAATATATGTGAGTTTATTTCATTGGTTCCTTTCACCCATGATACCAAGCTTCTTTTCACCCTAATTTGCATGATTCAAAGTTGATTTACAAATGACTCTTATTTATTATGGAAAATCACTGCACATTATGTTGAGGTCTATGAATGGTGATAGTTTTACTATGTTTTTGGCTATGAATATAAGATCTAATGTGAGATTTGAGGAAGGGTTTTAATGTACATTCCATAAGGGTGTTACCAAATATCCGTTAATGGTTTTATATTGAATTTTCTAGCATGATAACACTCTTGAATTACATGGTCTTACACCAGCACTACACACCCTATGTTCGGTTATGGATTCTTGAGGAATTAAAGATCTAAGGCATGTATTATGAGTTGAATGACTATATAATGATGAAATATTGATGAAATGATGATGAAATTAAAGTATTTATTGTATTCTCTATATAGTGTTGTAATGTGACCATGCCCTACTCAGGGATTCTGTGTCGGGTAACCGTATGAAGGGGTTTGTACCTTGTCAACCATCTCAAGGGGTTTGTACCTTGATAACCATGTCGGTAGGTTTATACCTTGGTCACCATAGGTAGTAGGGTGTGACGGTCCATCAACCATATCAGGGGGTTTGTACCTTAGCAACCACGTTGGGGGGTTTGTACTCCGGTCACCAAGGCTAGTAGGATGCAATGATCCACAACCAATTGAAGGGTTTTGTACCTTAATCCCCAAGGGTAGTAGGGTGTGACGATCCTCCAATATGATACTGGTCTCTTCTTACACATGTATTATGTTCTTACATAAGCATTTATCATACATGCCATTTTGCTATTATGCTACCCATTGAGAATTATTATGCATTTTGCCTATGATGCCTATCTATTGTTCAATTAATTCCTATATACTTAGTATATTCATACGTACTAACACATACTCTATGCCTACATAATGTCACTATGTAGGATCTGGTGCACCGCTTGATCATTCTCCTCCTCTACATGCCTAGTATAATTGTCTCTCAAGCTAGTTGGTGAATCATCCATTCTGGGGATGTTACTTATGAACTTTTGCTTTGTATTAAGACTATCTTTCTTTTTTTATGTATTGACTATACGGGTGAGCCAGGTTGCTTGTCGTGGCCCTCCCTCTTATCTATATAGCAGAGGAATTGTTGTACATTTTTTGTATCTATGTTATGAGCCTTGAATCTATTGTTCTTGATGTCTAAGATATGAAAGTAATCCATTAGTCCCCATTATCCTAATATATTATCTCTTGGTGCTTCATTTATTGCTTCGGCGACCAAGGATGTGTAATGATATTCTAAGGGGCTTGCTTGGGGTCCCTTGGGGTTCCCCTTGCACCGTGTCATGCCTAGTATATAGGCTAGGATAGTGACAGACATGCCTTGGATTACTCATAGTAGTTCGCTTGGTCTATGTTAATTATAATCTTTTCCCACATGTGATACATACTATGCAAGTTATTTGATTTACAACATGTTTACTTCAAACATTAATCAAGAATGCCATATTGATATTATACTTATCCATTGCTTATGATTATGCATTTTGACTATATTGGCTTATGTCTTGTAACATTGCATCCTATATACTTAGTACATTCAAACATATAAACGCATAATCTATGCCTACATGATATTACCATGTCGGGACTGGAGCACCTCTTGATCATCCTCCACATGGCTAGTTTTGGTATGTCAGAAGATAAGCTGTAGTGAGTCCTCAAGTCCGAGGACACTATCTATGTTACTCCTATTTTTTGATATTTCTTTATGTTGAACTCTTAATACTATAAGGGTGACCCAGGAAAGTGTCTTGGCCCCCGCTCCATTCCTCGTTGGAGGTGTTGTTGGATAATTTATCTACTTATGTTATGAGATTGACTTTTTTATGTTTTTATAAATATCAAGACTTCCCTTAGTCCCCCTTCCCTTGTTTATATCTTTTGTGTTTTTTATTTTGCTTCACAAGGGCATGTGAATGATAAGCTAAGAGGCTTGTTGGGGGGTCCTTTTGGGTTCCCATTCGCCATGTCACATCTAGGCCCTAAGCTTGGGTCATGACAAACTTGGTGTCAGACCACTTGACTGTTAATGGTCCTCAAAATCCAACACACTGCATTGATTAGTATCTTATTCATGGTTTTGAAGCACGCCACAACTATGAATGGCAGGCTATGAGGCATTATAGGAAAACTATCACTTCTTCATGATCTTTGTCATGCGGTAGAGCTAAGTCCCCTAAGGCTTATTACTAAAACCTAACCGTTATGTTTTTGAATAACTCTAAAGCTACACAGTATCGTGAGCAAGGCAGTGACCATCTGATGTGCTATCAAAATATAACACATGTGATGCCTAAAACAAGGGATTTTGTGAGTTTTTAATGCGACTTTTTATGTTTTTTTTGTGTTTTTGTGTTGTTCTTGCAGAAAAGTTAGGTTGGCATGATTTTGGTGGAAAATTACAGATTTTGCTGAAGCATAAGACATATGAGTTCACCTTTGAGTCGTAGCCCAAACTACTAGTCGGAGGATTAATTATCATAACAAGAAACAGAGACCGAAAATCAGAAATCTGTTAAGTGGAGATCAACCCTACGAGGCCACCCTATGAGTCATAGGTATCACTACAACTTGTATAGGTGTACTCATAGCAGGAAACTAAGACCCCAATCTTCTAATCAATAACTGAAGGCCTAGACTATGAGAGGATCATGCCAATTGAGTCCAAAATTCTAAGAATCTGATACAAGAGCCCAATTACGACTTGTAGGTCACCCGACGAGTCGTACTTGTGAGGCGTACCAACTTACGATTGTCTTTTCTGTGTAATTTTTAGGGTTAAACTTTTAACTACTATAAATACTTTCAGTAAAGTTTTATTTTGAGAGATTACAGAGATTCCAACTTTTATAGACATTGGATGTGCCGTTGAATATTCTCTCAAGAATATTTTAGGGTTCTAGAAAAATTCTTCATTTTTCTCTTAGAAAACCCAATTTTGGGGATTGCAAATCATGCTTTGTACTTTTTGTCAATCTATCAAGTTTGTGGTTTGCAACTTGTGGTGTCTACGATATTCATTTCTTTGGGTAAAATTCTCAATCATGTCTTGTATTTGCATTTTTGTTGGTTTTACCTTAGCCATGAGTAGCTAAGCTCCCATAACTTGGGATTGTGGGAACCATGGATACTTGATTTGAGATGACCTAGGTTTGTACATTTCTATGATTGTGGTTTTGCATGTATTGTCTATTTCTCTTCATTATGATTGTTGTTTACTGGTAGGCGATACCAAACCCCGCCTACTATCACAATCCCGACCAAAGTAGTGAGCAATAGGAAAATGGAAATAGATGATAGGATTTGATTGATGTGTTCTCATCTAATCAACCAAAACTGACCAAGGAGAGGTTAACTGGGATAATAGGTAATAGTTAGTTGGCACGCCATGGTTGCCAATCAAGCGCCTTGGTGAATTTCGACCTTCACCTTCACAAGAGGGCTGGAAGAATCTAAGTTACTATCTTACATGTGAATCTCTAATTGTAGTTATGTTATCTAGGTTAATCAAGTTAACATACCATGGGGAATATAATTCCTAAGTTATCCCTAAAGTTGAGGGTTTTCTCATATCGTAGTATAGTGTCTATTTATTTTTGTTCTTCAATCACAACCCCCTTAAAGATTCTAGTTATAGATACTCGAAATAATTGATAGTGAATTCTTGCAGTCAAGCCCTGTATTCATTATGGCTTCGACCCTAACCTTCAGTTAGATTAATTATTGACAATGACTACTTTCTTATTAGAGCATGAACATCACTTAACAAATGATGGCGCCATTGCCGGGGAATAAGACTAGGTTTTGACGTGATTTCACTATTACTTAGTTCAAGTATTAATTTCTAGACTCTCTTGAATTTTACTTTTGTTTTTGTTTTTGTTGTTTGATTTTAACTGCAGGGTGTACTAGGTTGTATGCCCAACAAAAGGAGCCAAGGCATCCCCTTAGCTCTGATTAATTTGGAGATCCATAAACTCTTTAGAAGAATGGCTCAAGTGAATGAGGATATCGCCATTGAGAAAGAAATGAATATGAATGATGATATGAGAAGAGAGGAGAATCCACCACCATGAGATAACAGGCCATAGCTTAGGGACCTCAATGAGAATGCTTATAGATTGAATCAGTATCGCTTGAACCCTATGACTATGGATGTCACTATTGCAATAGTATTGCCTCTACTATCGGTAGATGCTAAATTCTTGTTGTCAAGTAGAGTATCAAATGTTCCAAAATCGCGGGTTATTCACAGGGCTACCTTTAGAGGATCCCCACCGTCATTTCCATACCATGTTTTTTGTTTTCAAGAGTGTCATAGGGATACAAAATCTTTCTCTTGATGCAATTGGATTGCGGGTGTTTCCATTGTCACTGACTGGGAATGCAGCTGTGTAGTTGTCTGAGCTTCATCCAGGTACAATAACAAGTTGGGCAGAACTTCAGAGAGTATTTCTTGAAAGATATTTACCAAGATCTAAGAAATTAAAGCTCAAGGATCAAATAAACATTGAGCAATTATTGGGTGACTTTATCAGCACAACATGGGAGAGATTTACCAAATGCTTGAGGATTGTCCCCAATCACAAAATTGTTGATGATGACTTTGTTGAGATTTTCTATTGGGAACTTGATGAGAGTAGTCAAGCTTGCACTGACACAATTATGTGTGGCGTGTTTCTTGACCAACCTTTTGCATTGATAGCCACAAGGATGAAGCAAGTGGTTACATCCAACAGAGTATGAGGTCGATGAGAGCGAGGTGTAATGAAGACTTCTTGTGTGGTCAACACCACCAATGACCAAGCAAAGGTCAATGAAGAGATCATGGACCAACTTGCTCAACTTCACATTAGTATGGACTTGGTCTTGAAGCAAAACCAAGAAAGTGGCAAAGCGGTCACTCACCAACCTCCTAAGGCTTCCATATATGAAGTTCCATTCTTTGATGAAGATGCTTGTTTTTATGACTGATCAAGCAGTGGGTCTTCAAAATAACCCCCAAGGGTCCAACTCGGACTATTGGAGGCAAGGTTCGGGGAATCAAGGTTGAAACTTCAACCGTGATGGTGCTTATAGAGATAACCGAGGTGGTTATTATGAAAGAGAGAGGGTGTCGGATGCCAAATGAGGTAGAAGAGATGGTTATAGCAATGGTCCTTATGTGCCATCCCAAAACCGTGATACAGTACCAAGCACTTCTAGGCTTGAAAAGACATTTGGCAAGTTGTTGAAGAGAGCCGACCACCAAGATGAGAACTTGAAGGGAATGAAACTGGATATTTCAAGTATTATTAAAAAAATAGAGTCTCACTTGGTAGCGATTAAGCAACTAGAACAACAATTTGGGCATGTTTCTTCGCAATTGAACCAATGCCAAATGGGCACCTTACCAAGCAATATAGTTCAAAATCCTATAAATGAAGGGCATTGCATGGCAGTCATGAGTCAGAGTGGCAAAAGCACATTAGATCCCCCAATGCTAGTGCTTGTGGATGAAGTTGATAAGAACGGTCTTGGTGGTAGAGTTGTGCTTAAAGGAGAAGGTTCGAAGATTATTGGGATGCAAAGAGAAGAGGTAATGGAGAACGAAAAAATGAAGTCAATTCCAAATCATCCTCCTTCTTTCCCTCAAAGGCTTAAGAAAAAAGAAGAGGACTGTAAATTCAAACACTTCCTTCCATCAACATTCCCCTTCTAGAAGCTTTAGAGAAGATGCCCAGGTATGCCAAGTATATAATGGATTTGGTGACAAAGAAATGCACTTTGAGCTAAGAGTTCTCATAGGAGCTCCAACCAATGTAGTGCGATCATGACTAAATGCCTTGTTCAAAAATAAGAGGATCCCATTGCATTCACCATCTCTTGAACCATTGGTGATGTTAAGTTTGCGAGAGCATTGTCTAACTTTGGAGCGAGCATCAATCTGAAGCATCTAGTCATATTCAAAAAGCTTGGGCTTAGTACTACTACCCCGACAAGAATGCATTTTCTCATAGCAGATCAAACCATCAAAAAGCCAGAAGGAATACTTCTTGATGTACTTGTTAAAGTTGGCAAATTCATCTTTCTTGCTGATTTTGTGATCCTCATTATTAGGTTGATTTTGAGGTGCCCATTATTTTGGGAAGACCATTTTTGGCCACTAGGAGAGCTCTAATGCATATAGATTTAGGTCAACTTCGGTTTAGGGTTACTGATGCAAAGGTAGTGTTTGACATCCACCAGTCAATGAAACACCTGGATGAATTGAAGAGTGAGGTTTGGTCCCTTGATAATTGCTGACAATGGATGAAAACAAAGTTGAGCCACGACATTAAACAAGGCACTTCTTGGGAGGTAACTCAAGCATTTTTGATAATTGTTTGTCTATTTTAAGTGTATTTGGTTAATGAGATTTTAGTTAGCAGGGTATTTGTTTGTTTTAAGTTAAAAGACATTGGTGCAGTTGTAACATTTTGAAGATTTTTATGTTTTGAGACTTGCTCTGCAGGTGGTAACTTAAGTATGGAAGATGTGAGAAAATGGCAACTGGAGCAATCCCTACGAGCAGGCCTACGAGTCATAGTTATCACTACGAGCCACCTTTACAATCTATAAAGTCCTATACGAGTCGTAAGTGTGATTCATAGTGCTCAGGTATGAATTCTATATTTTTGCAAATTTTGGGTCTGCTACGAGATCGGTACCTACGAGTCATTTTTTTACCCTATGACTCGTAGTTGAGGTCTCGTACAACTAGTCTGTAACTTTTTAAAGGGCGACCCGGTATGTTATAAAAGAGGGTCAAATAAAATTTGACCCCTATTTTCATTTCTAAAGCCCTAAAAGGGATGGAAACCCCCGAATTATCTCCTTAATTCACTATTCTAATCACAATCCCTACTACCCACTTTATTTTTCGGTGAGAATTTTTGCGAGGATACCATCTTTTAGGGTTTTGGTCTTCTATAAATTGGTAAGCTTTGTGGTCACTTATGATGCTCTATGATGGTGAATTTATTCTATGGATGATTATGTATTTGTTTTATTCATGAATACTCATGCCCATGTGATGATGATTTGGTCTATACATGAAACTAGGAGTTTGGATGCTTTGAAACATTTTGCTATGAATTGAACATTTTTGGAAATTCTTGAGTGGGTGGTTGTAAATGTGAAAATTCTTGGTCCCTAGAATCTTGTACTTAATTGTTGTCTGACCTTTGTGAGAATTGTATTTGGTATTGGAATTTAGGAAGTGTGGGTATGTTTTATGTCTTATGGGTTGTTGAACGTTTTTGAAATTGTTTGAGTTGCACCTGCATCTCAATGGAATGTATTGTTTATTAAAAAAATGTAAGTTGGGAGATGAAATTAGCCCCTGTTGTGCTTGAATGTAATATGGAATTGACTTCGACTCTTAGGGATAATGGTTGTTTTAACTATCTGATCTTGTAGTGGGCCCATTTATATGTCAAATCCATTGTATTGTTCTTATAATTGACAAATCTTAGATTGTGTTTCTTTAGTTTGTACTTTTTCTGGGAAAGTGATAGTCACTCCTGGTGACTTCTGTTTACAGCTACAGGTCGTAGTGGTCTCTCGTAGCTAGCATCAATCACCTGTGGTTCCTTCATGTTTCTCATAATATATACGACTTATAGTACCTGCTACGACTCATAGCAAAGGTTTTCAAAGGTTCACTAAGTTTTAGAAAATATCTCTAGAAAGAGGTATAAGGCTAGACTATGACTCGTAGGTCGCACTATGAATCATAACTGCATCTCTTATCTAAGTTCAAACTGCATTTTTGTTAGGAATCTTTGTACTACGAGGTCAGAGTATGACTCATAGGAAAAAAGACACCCTCAAGTCATAACTGCACCTTGTATCTGCAAACCTGCAACTGCATCAGTGATTCTCTATACTTAAATTTTTTTTCTCTCTTATGTTATTCATTTGATCAAACATCTTGATGCTCACATGGATAGTACGGTTGTTCTGCAGATATAATTCCTCCAAAGGATAAATGAGCAATCCAAATATTTTAACAGAGGTTGGTTGACGAATCTTCTGAGGCTAAGAGATCTGAGAGGTGTCTACAAGTTCAGAAGGTTAGAATAGACCCCGAGGATAATATACCTTAGACTCAGGCATGCACAATACAGACAACCATGGAAGTCAGTAGTTCCTCCAAGTATGGAAAGGAGGAACAATAGGGTAATAGAGACTGGTCTAAGAGCAGCTTACCACAGATGACCCATACACTCAAGGTCAAAGTCGGAGTCTAAGAGCATATCCAAGCCCGAGTAGGAAGAAGTCCAATCATAAACCCAGTCGACCACATATGGTGTATCCTAGGGATGAAGAAAATATATGACTAGGGGTTAGAGCCCAAGGGACAAGGCAAATCGGTGCGATAATTTTATGAGGATTCTAGGCTGAATGCCTCAGGATTAGATAAGGTGCCAGGATTAGATGCGAAGATAGATGGACACAGACAACAATGGAGTATACAGTAGCTGGGCAAGTATGCCTCTTACGAGGTCTGTAAGTTTTATGCGACCTATCTTGCTACACTCCGCCAAGGGGTGCTGAAGAACAAGAAGCTGATTAAGCAGTCGAGGTTATGAGAGGTGCTAGTCTGGAGTTGAAAAGTTCCTATTTCAGAGGAGACTATTCAATGAATTCAATTTCAGCCCACCTACAGAGTGCCTCAGTCCACTGTAAAGTAGAATAGTCACATTGACAAAATAAGGAGAGTGATGAGTGAAAAAGATGTTGGTCCCAAGACTGAGCTGCTAGTAGATAGCTAGCCAGATATGTGAGAAGGGGTACAAGTGAATGTGGGTTACAAACTACGCAGGTTCGATAATGAAAGCCCACCTCACTTTTTGGGCAAAGTTCTGGTGGTTCATTATTCGTTGGTGTGTCCGATCTACTTTCACGGATCACCTTAGAGCGAGTTTTACTATTATCTAGCATTCAAGATGGTTATGAGATAGATTGGGCCCAGAATATATCCAAGAAATCCATGAGTCCACCGTCTGGACAGGCACCTTACTGCCATTCCCTATTTTGATCAGCCAATCATGTAGTGCAGCAGGTATTCCTATAGACCCCCATAGGGACCAGCATATCAAGGCCACATGCACTATGGATCCCAGCTTGTTAAAGGCTGATGAGAACTCAGTGGCCCTACCTTATGAAGCTCCTTCAGCTATCCCAAATCCATTCCCAGTTGAACCTCAAACTCATGGTTTGACTCCAGCTACCATCAGTACTAATCCAGCCGCTACAGATCCTACACAAGCCGTTGAGATTGAGTCCATGCCATCCTCCAGTACTCCAGCATTAGTAACATCTATATTACAAGTTTATTCTATTATCTTATCTATTGCTTTTCAGGAACTATTGGGTGGCTAGGACAGAGTCCAGACTATAGGCTTTAGTAGCATAGGTCAGACCTTGGGTTAGCCAAACCATACGTGACTCAAAGGAGAGGATAAAGGCATTCACTCTCGATTTGGTTGATGAGAGTGTTAGAGCGATTAATGCTCGTGTCGATGATTTTGAGGCGAGAGTCTACCGGAGGCTTGAGGGTACTTGGCCTGCTAACACGAGTGCAGTGACATTGGAGTTATCCAAGTTTAAGGCCAACTTATTGCAGATGTTAGCAGCCCCAGTTGCAGTCCTAGAGGTGACACTAGAGAGTGATGAGGTATTTGACTGGCTAACTAATCGCCAACATGCTCATGGGAAGAGGGCCCCTGAGATAGAAGATCTAGAGTTGAGCCAGAAAAGGCTTATACCTGATAACCCAGCCGCCTCAGTTGAGGAGCCGATACTAAAGGAGGTGATGCTGGAGTCAATCCTGTTGGTGGCCCTACAAAGAGATCGGGGGCAGCAGACCCTATATGGAGAGGGTAGTTCATGTACAGCTATGGCCAGACTATTGAGGAGGAGATCGTGACCTATGACCCTGCGGACCAGACTAATACCGGTGCTTGAGCACCATCATGTTTGATCCTTTTGACCCCATTTCTTATCTTTTCTTTATGGATACTTTGTTCTTTTGTTGGACAATCTTTTTATTATGTTGGTTTTTAGATTTGTTTAAATTTTTTTATGTTGGATGTTAGTTTTTACTTATATTTTGGATGTTAGTTTTTCGTTTTAAATGGTGTGTCTATGTGTGTGTGTGTATATACATATACTTATATACATAAATATATGTTATCATGTTTGTTTTTTTTATTTTTGTCTTTACTATGAGGACAAAGTATTTTATTTTGGTTGGGTGTTGGAAGTTATGGATTAAGGTGAAGTCTGAGTAGCCTCGAGTCCATAACTTTCCCTAGTTTTGATCCCAAGGTTTTCTTACCATGATTCTTTTTCCTTGTGGATGTTTTATTTACTGT
>JAOTQJ010115313.1:0-10857 GCA_025642045.1 Solanum sejunctum
GGTCCCAATACTTTATTAAATCGAACCAATTAAGGACGTTCGGAGTTTAAATTATGTTGCGGGTCCTAACAGTAGGAGAGGATTGGACCGTGAAAGAAGATGTTTTCTTTTTCCCAAAAAAGGACTTGACAGAATTTCAGGTCCACTGACAGACTCGTCCTTTACCTCGGTAAGGTACTGGACGGATGTGGCAACAACATCTCTTTATTGTATTACTACTGGCTCATAGGTAGTAGTTGCCAGTAATAGAAACTCTCAAATAGATTTCATCTTGATAGAACTCTGATGTGATGTGATTGCTTGATGTTTTGATGGATAGTGAGGTGATAAAGAGTCCTGTCTTTTACTCTGAGGTGAGGATCAGTGATTGATAAGTAATTATTATGTTGTTTCATTTACTTTAGCCAATTTTATAGACAGTACATTCCACGTACTAACGCACCTTTGGCACTGCATCATTTTATGATGCAGATTCTGTAGACAGAGGACTTTAGCAGGCTTATCGTTGAGGTTCACAGATTCTCGATTGTGATTTGGTGAGTCCTCCCTTGCCTTTGTAGGACACATTTATTTCTTTTATTTTCTTGAGTTATTTTACTAAATTGTGGTAGTCATAGCCTGTCATGGTACCTCCTTAGTTGATAGTTATATAGGCTTCATAGACATAGGTAGTTGATAGTTACATAGGCTTCATAGACATAGGCAGTTGATAGTTGAGGTCAGGATTGCCAATTGTTTCCCACTCCTTATTTCTATTGAATTACTTATTTTCATACTCTACATGATAGGGATTGTGATAACCCACTGATAGTCTATTTTCTCTTATTATCTTCCACATATGAGTTGATTGGACGAATGCAATGAGATTAGGTGGTTCGATGGGGGCTAGCAATAGTCTTTGAGTGCCAATTACGTCTAGGGTACCCTCCCGGGGCGTGACAAGAATAGACACATCAACTTAAGAATAAAAACATCAATTAAGTTAAGGACAGGAACATTACCTTCAACATTCTCATCGTTAGGCATGAATAGATAGGGGTATTTGGCCCTCATATTTTCCTCAGCTTTCCACGTGGCTTCCTCAACAAATTGATTCCTCTATAGGACTTTGACAGAGGTGTCACGCCCCAAACCTACACAATAGACATAGCCGGCACTCAGAAACCATTGCTAGTTCTCAAGCAAACCGCTTGGCTCAATTCACTTATATAATTAGCGGAGGATTTAATAAAACAAAAGAAAGTACTCAAGTGGGCATGCAAATTCTCATGTAAAATAATTTTACATCTTGTATTAAAATAACTCAATGTTTCAATAAAAATAAATAATAATAGATTTTCAAAAATGACTGTGAAAGTAAGACAAACTCTACTATTCTCTATCTAACTCAGTCTATAAAGCCTCTATCAACTCATAAGAAGGTGCCAAGACATGTTCAAGGCTACCTCAAGACAATAAAACAAGGAATGAACTAAAATAAAAGGGTTCCTCCGAAAGTAAGAAAGTCTCACCACTGTTTGCGACTGAATAGATCTTCAACGAAGTACTTGATGAGGATCTCTAAAATATGTACCTGCATCATAAAACTATGCAGCGCCTAGTGGCGTTAGTATGTAGAATGTATGGTATGTAAGATGGCCAAAAAGTATTAAGAACAGGATACTCACTTTAAAATTGAACTTTGAGATAACTTAATTGACAAAAGTATGTCATGCAAGTAAAAAACGTATGTTTTTGAACTTGTTTAAAAGTGCAACTTAATATAAAGAAATACTGACTTTAATGCATTAGTGAACACAACTCAATATATAAAAATTCTGATACTCAAATGCTTAGCTGTGCAAATAGCTTAACTCAATTAAATATGCAATATAATAAAATGAAATACTTTAATAAAGAAATAATAAGTCTCAGTGTATAAAATGTTAAACTTTACTTCTTGGGGAGTTTCTCTAATCGATAACCATCACTATGGGCGTTATGATGATATAACGTCTTGCCCACGCTACCAGAGCCATCCCATACTTTGCTGGGGTAAGGAAGAAAACTAGAGGACTAGATCCATCCCAAAACTAGGTCATCTCAGTGGCAATTAAGGAGTTGTACTTTGGTACAATCCTATCCTGCGCTGGCTACGTAGTTTATAAGTTCAAGTTATTATTATTACTCTCACTCATATCAGTGCTCAATACTACTCCCAAAATTATTAAATATATGCTCATACTTAAAAGAATATTCTTTCTCAAAGTATTATTTTCTTCTCTTTGGGACTTACCCCAACTTAACATTCCCTTAACCTTTCTCAAAACTGTCTAAAATCACAAGTTTCATGCTTCATTATTCATAAAATACTTATGCTAATACTTTTCTTGAGATTAAGCAAGATATCAAGATTTATAGATTTTTTTTGTAGTAACTTTTGGGTTTAACTAGTTTAACAATTAAAAGTAGCATCTCAACTTAAAACTCAAATTTAGTAGAAGATTTTAGTAAATCTCATGCTTTTCTTCAAAAACTCATTAAATCATGAATCATCTTATCAAAACGTATTCCCCAACATGTAACTCTTTGTACTCAATAAAATACATATATAATATTAGTTTAAATTACTCTTTTATCAGTGCATAGAAAAGTCATCATCTTTACTAGAACATGGTAAACTTTTATTCAAAATACTTGTTTAATGCATGAAAAATCATCAATCCCAATATTAAAGAATGTATAGGAAAGTCATGATCATCAACTTCCTATAGTTCATGGGAAAGTATCCACGAACGAAAATTTCAACAATATAAGATATAATAATAATAATTATAATCTCAGTGTATAAATATATCTAACTCAATGGAAAATGAATTAACTCATTTAGAATTCAAGAATGAGGATAAAACTCTATTTAAACTCAATTATGCAGAATAACATGTGGGGCGCGTGGATGAACTCAGTCCAATGCTATGGGTAGTCTTACATACCTGAAAAAATTAATATTACAATCGTAATCTTACGAGTACTAGTTTGCTTGGAGAAAATTCTCGATCTTGGTAGTTCTTTTAAAGTGAAAGAACTTAAAGGACGTTGATTGAAGGAATTCTCTTCGATTCTTAAGTTCTTGACTTAGAATCTTTAGAGTTCTTGATAAAGAACCTACACTCTTGAAAAATAAGGATGAAGAAATCCTTTCTTGGGATTCTTGAATTCGTCTTCTTGAAACTCTAGGTTATGATTTAAGATTCTATTAGAGATTCATGGATAGATGAAGAAATTCGAGTTGGGTAAACTGAAATTGTGAAAAATAACTTACCCTGAGAAAGAATCTTGAAAGCTAATCCTAACTTGATGACTTTTTTATGATTCTTTAACGTTTATGTTTAGGAATAAAGGAGAAAGTTTTTAATTATGAAAACTAACGTTTTATGCGCTTTAGGACCTTAAATAGAACCCCAAAGGTTTTAGGCTAAAATTACCCTCAAAATAAAAAGAAAAAAATGTCATAACTAATCCAGTAAGGGTCCGTGTCAGGTCCACGATGCGGTCCGGGCGCGGACCTTCAAACAACTCTGTACTCCCTCACTAAAATGGTCATAACTTTCTATTCTGAACTTTGATTAAGGCAGAATTGGATTTTTGAAAAGTTAATTCAAATATATTTGATTTGATATATTATGGGTCACCTAACGTATTATACAGTAGGAGAAATAGTCATTTAAAATTGACCCTTCTATCGATTTATTCGAAAACTTAGTTGCTAGAAATTCTTTGGACTTGGCTTGTTGTAAAAGATCTTGTATGACTCTAAATCACATCTAGTATTCTTTAAATACTTAAAAATTGATCCTAGCATGTATATACACGTAAAAGTTGCTGGTCCATCTAATATTTATAAAATCTTATGTTAGGACTCAAACACTAAGAAAGTTTTTTAGCTTAACTTCGTACTAGAGGGTTCGTGTGACCTTAGATCATCTCCAATTCTATTTTCACATTAAGAAATTGACTTTAACACTTATACTAAATTAAAAATCATTAACTAAAATCATATATCATATGAAGGATGGCTCAGTCTCAACTTAAAAAAAATTTGGGGTATTACAAGAGGCTATCTCTTTGTTCCTCAGCTTGCGAACCTGCCGATAAAGAATTTGGATTAGCACCTCTTCATAGGTCAAACTATCTTTTACTCCAGTACTCTCAATAGGGATCACCAAGATAGGATCTCCCAAGCATTTTTTGCAACATAGAAACGTGAAATACTGGATGAATTCCTTCTAACTCGAAAGACAATTCTAACTAATAAGTAACCTTCAACCCTCCATAAAGCCTGGTTGCTTTATAGCGAGCACCACCTTGCTTTAGTGATGGGTGCTTTAGTAACCAAGCTCTTGCTAAACGAGGCCCGTCACACTAAATACACATAAATTTCACAAAGTTTACAAAAGCTCGGAACTAACCCTCGAAAATTCTGTACACACAAATCATATATACAATCCTACTAAAATCAATATTCTAAACTTAATCTAATCTTCGAAAATCGAATTCGATGTCTCCTTGACCTAGAATCTGATAAGGCTCAGCTAGGCTAACTTAGGCCACTTAAAATATAAAAAGGCTATCAGAACACTCAAAAATACAGACAAAGCTAATTCTTGCACTAAAATCACCTTCTAAAACTAATGGAATCATCAGAAATGTAATTCGAGCACTAAAACTCAAAACATTGATCATAGTCAAACTTTAACTCAATTTTCAACTATGAACCTAAATTTCACATAACAACTCCTCTCTAATTTAGACAACTTTTCTAGGCCAACTTTCACATTTCGGAACTAATGAACTCGACGAAATTTCATTCTGAGACTCAAATATTTGGATGAAGCAAAATTTCAAAATTAAAAAATTTAAGCCTTCAAAAATTAAATCTTTTGCAAAATCTCAACTTTTTACAAGATTCTCAAAAATTGACTTTTAAAACCAGTCAGACATGACTCGATATCACTGTCAGGAAAAGTAAAATGATAATTTTATAAAAAATACTATAAATAAAATTTAGAGTCATTACAGAGGTTTAATTTGGATGATTTGAAGAGAGCTAATGGCAGCCCAAAGAATTTATTTATTTATTTTGATTTAATAGGTACTTCATTTAAATATTTCCTAGATATTCGATTTGCAAATTATTTTTGGGCTGAAAGTGGCCTAAAATGCAATATCAAAACTTATATATCTGAATACAGGAAAAGTCAAACAAGTTGTTGTGACTCATTTGTCTTGGGATTAGGACCCAAACAAAATAATTCTTAAAAGTACACAATCTACATTTAAAAAGTAAATTATTGAATTTATTTTTCTTAAGCTAGCATAAGAGAAATATTAGAATCGTTTACTACTTAAATATCATTAGTCTTCAATTTATTGATTTGTAAGAAAAAAATAATAAAATTTTTTCATATTAATAAAATTTTGATTAATAACCAATTATATTTTGTACTTCCAAGACCCTAACGAAATTTTTCTTTGGCACACCTCTATTCTTGATGTTTGAAAATACTTCCACATCAGTTTTGAAGGGCCAACCAGCTCATGGACAAAATCATCCAATATATCGTATTTGAAATCAGTTACTGCCTTTAACTCCAATACCAAATTCTATTAGAAAGCTATTCAAGTAGAATGTGAACGTCTCTTTTTTCTATTACTGGGTATCTCATTCTGCACCAAGTGGAGTATGAGCTGGGGTTGAACTTGCATATTAGGTAATTCGAGAAGATTCCCGAATGGTGATCATTTGAACATGTCAAGCATGTTCAATTTTTCAATCTCTTGGATATCTCATCAAGAGCAATAAAGTTTATGTATGAAAGTCATCTAACAAAAATTAAAAAGCAACTTCAGCAGCTACAAACAGGTATTATTTTGACATAATTCAAAAAAAAAAGTTAAACTAGAAAAATAAAAAATATAACAACATTGTTGGTTGTTTATGAACGTTTAACCATCTGATTAACTAATTTCATGGAAAACTTAGTAATCTTGGTTAAAACCCAAAAAACAAAAACAATAAATTTTCAAGTAGAAAACCAATTCCATGAGAAACTTAGTAACATATAGTAAACCAGAAAATAGAAACAACTAATTCTCAAATAAATACCAAACAGTTAAATGAACAAACAACTTACTAGCATAAAATAACCCCAAAAATAGAATTACCAAACAATGTTATATTTTTGGTTATTTATGAACATTTAACCAACAAAATACCGAATTCCATGACAAACTTAGTAATATAGGTTAAAGCTAAAAAACAAAAACAAATAATTCTCAAATAAAAAACCAATCCCATGACAGACATAGTAACATATGTTAAACCAAAAAAACATAAATAAATAATTCTCAAATAAAAAACCAATTTCATAACAAACCCAGTAACATATATTAAACCAAAAAGCAAAAATAACTAATTCTCAAACAAATACCAAACAGTTAAATGTAGAAATAACTTACTAGCATAAAATAACCAAAAAAACACAAACGTCAAAGAAAATACTACTTTGAATGTTGAAAATGATATTCAAAATCATGAAAATGAGTTACACCAGCAAAATCACAAAAACTTAAAACAAACCTATTTACATTGTTGGTTAGTTATGAACATTTAACCAACAGATTCACCATCTCCATGACAAACTTAGTAACATGCATTAAATCCAAAAAAATAGAAACAAACAATTCTAAAAAAGAATTACTAAAAGTTTACATCACCTTTAACACCAACAATTACTACATCACCAAATACAAAAACAAACTTAATGACATGATTTAAACAAAAAAAAAATAAAATAATTACAAGTATTCAAATAAATAAGTCATAACCTATGATAATCTATAACACCGAAAAAATAATTTTCAAATCTTGAAAATATGGCATTCAAAAAAATGGATAAGGTTACTCAACATTATCACAAAAAGTGCGATATATTTCTAAATATTATATAGAAAAAATATAAAAAACTAACAAATACCAAGAAGTTAACTTTAGATCAACCTATAAGCATAAAAATACCCCTAAAAAAATACCAAACACAAAAAGTTCATTTTTCAAAAATTTATATCACTACTACCAACAATAATTAATACTCCAATCATTGAAAGCAGATAATTTAATAAAAAAAAAGGGGTTAACCAATATTATAATAACTTGCGGGCAAACTTCTTAAACAAATATTAAATTATTTAAAAAATAAGTTCAAAAAATATTCTTAAAAAAATACCAAATTTGTGCTTTGAATATTGAAACTATGCCATTCTAAACCATTAAATGCATAACGAACAAAAATATCACCAAAAATACAAATATACAAAAATTTGAACATACTAAATCAACATAATAACAACAAATAGAGTGTTTGTAAATTATAAAAAAATTGGAAAATATACTATTACATATTTTTGTGCTTCTCTTCAAACTTTTTTCCCTGCGCTTCTTAGGCTTCACGCGTTGTCGATTATCGTCTTTAGAAGAAGCAACACTCTAAGATTATGAAAAAAATAAATTTATACATGATATTATAAAAAGGTGAAAGTTTATGGTTATATGTCAAAACATAAAATCTATCCCAAGAAAAAAATATCGATACCTTGCATTTAGTATTTTTGGATTTTGATTCCTGATTCAAACGATATCTGTTCAAAATTGGATTTCATCTTCAAAATCGCTATCGCGCGGTAAATCAATCTTATGTTTTTCTTTTCTCTTCAAAAATTTCTAAGGACCCTCGACGAAATCCTTTTTCTTTGAAGACTCAACAACAATAACCTTCACGTTGCTACTGTCATTCGATTTTTTTCGAACTGGTGAAGGAGTTAATAGATTAATGTTCAGCCTTGAACAGCGCAAAGGTGTGCTATCCAAACAAATAGCCTCGGCATTTAAGCGAGGGCTTTCGAATAGGAGTTTTTTCTCCATGTAGAAAAAACAGTATGGAGTATACAAAAATAGTAATTTACAAGTAAAACTAAACCAGAATAGCCAAAATACATAGAGAAATAGCTTTAAAAAAATACTAGACAAAAGAGACGATAAAGACAAAAAAGTAAATTTGTTAGAGAATATGGAAGGTTTATTCTTACATTGGGATGTTCAGAAAGTTGAAAACCAAAATTTTAAAAAAAAATATGATAACATAAAATAGGAAGAGTAAAAAGTGTGTCATGTATTGTCAATGTCAATTCATAATTACACCATTCTTTAAAAAGAGAAATTGTGTACTTTAGTACACATCACACGCAATATGAAGAGGAATAAGAACATATAAAAATAAAAAAATATTAAATATAAAATATGACAAAAATATAAATAAAAACGTATAACGTAAATATTTTTGGATGTTGATTTGACATGATTTGTAATTTGACCTCTTAAAATGTATATTTTGGTATTTTTTCCTACATTGTATAACTTTAAGTATGCATTTGGTTTGAGTCCTCAATCCAAGACCAAATGGGACATAAAATTTTATTCATCTTCTTCTGTACTCATAGGTATAAGCCTTGGTATTTCATTTTAGGTCACTTTTGGCCCAAATAATAATTTACCGATTGAAAATTTAATAAATATTTAAATGAGCTACCTATAAAATTAAATAATTAAATAAATAAAATTTCAAAATCTCAATATTCTTAGGCCCACAACTACTTCTCTTCAAATCATTCAAATCCAACCTATCGCATTGAGTGTACTTATGTCTTGTACGAAATATTTTTCTTTCTACTTTTCTCTCAATATGGTCACACACACAATCTCAACATTCCTATTTTGACAACTTTTTAATGTTCAAATTAAAAGCTCTTTTTCCTAACTACAACTAAATGAAATTTATTATACGGATCAATTACTTCTCTTTTTTAAAAAAATTCTTCATTCTTTTTTTTTAATTTAAGTCTTGAAAAAAATTAGATATAAAACTTCTAATAATAAACTATATTAATTGTTAATTCAGAATATGAATTTGAAAATAGTTGTTTGTATGTTAGATAGATAGAATGATTTTGATTGATCCTCGGAGCTCAAGAAAATTGCATAAGTGTACAAACTAAGACAAAATACTACTCAATGCATACTAAGAAAGGAACAATTACATTCCTAAATGAAAAGAGTAAGAACTTATGCGAGCAATATTATGACTTCTTACGCAAGAGGATAAGACACTCAACCAAGTATATCTTTTAGCGAATTTACCTTAGCAATGTTTTTTTTATCGAACCGAGGGTCGCAGCACAGAGAGAAGAATGAATTGGAGAATTAAGGAAAAATCATCTTTTATTTTTTTAATAGGTAAAGTACATGTATAGTGATGTGTATTTATATACACATGTGATCCCTATACTATTTACAGTGTATCCTCACAGTATGGGAAAATTCCCCAACTAATCCAACTAATTGTAAACTAACTCCTTTTATAAACTAATTTAACCAATCAACTAATATGTATACTTAATTAATCACTTCCAATACCCCCCCCCCCCCTTCAAGTTGGATGTATTGAAGACATTCAATAATCCAAGCTTGCTAAGTAAGAAATCATGTTGTGTGCGACTTAATGCCTTGGTGAGCAAATCAACCTGTTGATCTTTTGTGTTAACATAAACAACCTTGATAAGTCCTCGTTGGATCTTCTCCCTGATGAAATGACAATCAATTTCAATGTGTTTGGTACGTTCATGGAAGACTGGATTGGAAGCAATCTGGAGAGCTGATTTGTTATCACAGAAAAGCAGTGTTGGTTCTGTCAACTCCACATCTCGCTCCTTGAATAAGCTGGTAATCCATACCACCTCTGAAGTAAGAGCAGCTAAGCTTCTATATTCAGCCTCAGTGGAGCTTCTTGACACTGTTGCCTGTTTCTTGAATTTTCAAGATATGATTGAGTCTCCAAACTTTAAAAGAAAACCAGTCACTGATCTCCTTGTGGAGGGGCATGCAGCCCAGTCAGCATCACAGAATCAATATAATTGAGGTTTCAGAATAGAACTCATAAGCAAACCTTTACCAGGTTCAACTTTGATGTACTTGAGGACTCTTAAGGCAGCCTTCCAATGCGATAGCTTAGGCTTCTGCATGAACTGGCTGAGCATTTTTACTATAAAAGCAATATCTGGCCTTGTAGTGGTGAGATAAAGCAACTTGCCAATTAATCTCTGAAACCTTGGAATATCATCAAACATGGTGTCTGGTGCAAAATCAGCACCAGTTAGTGGTTGAGTGTAGTCCAGTGGTGTCCTGTAAGGTTTGGCATCACCTAGACCTGCTTCAGCTATCATCTCAAGAGCATATTTTCTCTGATTCATCAATATTCCTTTGCTAGATCTTAGAAATTCAATTCCCAAGAAATATTTAAGTTCACCCAAGTCTTTGATTTGAAATGGCTATACAGAAAATGTTTGGTTTTCTCCATCAGTTTGGCATTATTCCCTGTGATTAGAAGATCATCAACATACACTAACACAATCACCAGTGCACTATTTCTTCTCTTTATGAACAAAGAATAATCAAGATGACTTTGTATATAGCCTGAGCCTAATAGTGCTTCAGTAAGTTTGGCATTCCATTGCTTTGAAGCCTGTTTGAGCCCATATAAAGTCTTCATTAATCTGCATACCAGCTTTTTGTCTTTCTCAGCAGCGTAGAAACCTTGAGGCAGCTTCATATAAACCTCTTCAAGCAAATCTCCTTGGAGAAAAGCATTAAAAACATCTATTTAAAAGATATTTGATTCCTTAGCAGCAACCAAAGCTATAATAGATCTAACAGTTGCCATTTTTACAACTGGAGAAAAGGTTTCTTGGTAATCAATACCTTCAGTC
>JAOTQJ010115324.1:0-10857 GCA_025642045.1 Solanum sejunctum
TAAATAGACTAAACCTTAGGTGTGTTGACTCATATTTGTTGGAGTGAGGTAATAGGTATCTATTATTAGAGATTTAGAGGTCTTGCAAAGTTGGCATTGAAGCAAAGCTAACTAATTGCTATTGCTTATCATACATATTGCTTTCCCATCATGGAAGTGTGCTATGTATAACTAGAAACTCCTTGATCACAGATATCCTGCCTTTTACATTGCTTGATATACACTGATAAGGTTATGGAGAGTCATATTCACGGATCAGTTATTGGTCGAAATTCAAATCAAATCAACCTAATCGGTTTTTAAATTCTCAAAATCAAACAAAATCAATTATAATATATATTTATTGGTTTTGATTGGTTTGATTCGGTCATTTGGTTATTAACCATACATAAAAATAAAAGTAATGATACATTCAAAATGGGAAAAAACTTTTAACCATATATTCAAAATAAAAAATAGTTAGAACAACTTGATACTATAGAATTTTGGATCACTAAATTTATTGGGAATAAGGTTTTAAAATTCATCATTTTGATACGGGAAGAAGATCTAGTGACATTTCTAGTCCTACCAAGAATTGTCCTATAGGTGAATTATGAAGATAATATTTTTAGCTTCAGTATTTATGTTTTCATAAATAGATTAAAAAATAAAATTCGATGAAAACGCATAAAAGATCTTTAAAATTATTTTTATGTATAATTATAAAACATATGTATATAATTGTCGGTTTGATTTTGTTATTTCTTTGATATTTTCAAAAAATCCAAACCCAAGCTATACATGATCGATTTTTAAAAATCAAACCAAATCCAAATTATCTAAATTTGATTTGATTTTTTTATTTTCGATTTAGATCAATTTTTATGCAAATCGTCAACATCCCTAGTTGTAAGTATTCCTTCTTCCTTGATGGTCTCAGGTTTGAGCTTTGGGTATGAAGTTGTGTTTTGTAGTGACTTTTCACCCTCTAATGTAATACTTTTTATCTTGAGCTCTAATCGGTACGTAATACAGATATCAGATATTGAATAGAAATCCCAAAAAAGTTACTTCATTTATGAAATGTCAATTCTCTAATCGCAACATTAAATAAGAGAATAGATTGCAATAAAAGGTGAATCTGTTTTCTTTATTAACAACTGAGCCATACATGATTTGTCTAATATGGTCATCATTAGGTGTTAGGGGTGACAAAATTATCCTAAGAAGACACGATCTTTCAATCCTTTTAGGACTGAGTGGTTGATGTCCTTAATTCATTCTTTTGTTAACTCAACCAATTCTTTCGGACCATCTAAAAATTGGAATACTTTGGACTAAAACTGTAACCTAGGCAAAACCATTAAATATTTTGTTAAACTACTTTTTACCTTTATAAAGATTTTATCAAAAATATTCTCCGAAGATAGAGGTAATGCTTGGGTACGTACTACCTTTAGGCCTCACATGTGAGATTACACTAGCGAGAAGTGGTAAGTGTTCTATAATTAGTCGAGGTGTGTGCAAGTTGGTTCAGACTCTATGATTATAAGTTGAGCTATGACCTATTGCTTAGACCATCTTGATCTAGTTCATTTCAGTCTAAGTAATATTTCAGTCGACCATTTGTACAAATTCTTTCTAACATGTTTGTTTGACATCTTTAATTGCCATAAAGATACGTCCTTAATTTGGAGTTGTTGATGGCAGAACTAGACCTCAAAAGTATCAATGATATAATATATATCTATATCTATATCTATATCTATATATATTAGATAAGTTTTCAATCAAGAATTGTAATTACCAAAATACCGCTAGAAGAGAGATGTGCGCAAAACACATCTTCCCATGCTCCGATGGAAAATCTGAGGCTGAATATGCAATTAGCATGAAAAATTGAGTGGGAAAGTGGTATCGGTCGATTTTTAGAGCAACCGGATCAGAAGATAATTTTCGATGCGAAAACAAAAGACAGTGAGGGTGCGCGATAGGTGTGCGACACGCACCATTGACCAACACTTAATTTTGTTCCAAAAAGTTTATACGATATTGGAAAACTCGTTCGGAGAATTTTTGGCAAAAATCACCCAAATTGCATAGGGTCTGTGTCGCGTACCCCGTATCCTGAGATGGAACGTTTTTTCTTAATTTTATGAGGGGCATTCTAGACCTTTTCCAACCCTCCTAAACTCAAAACACAATCTAAATGGGTCATTTTGAGCATAAATAGGGTTTCAAATCCCATTCTAAATCCTTTCTAAGTTCTTGAAAAAGGCTAGGGCTAAGGAGAAGAGAAGAGGAGCGTAAATTGAGGAGTTTACTTAGAGTTCTTAAGGATTGATCATTCAAAAGCTTCACACCAGGTATATAAGGCTAAACTAAAGCATGAGATTGTTCTCCCATCTGCCCCGTTGATAGTAATGGAAGAGTTGAGAGCCCATGACTCCCCATACATGTTCTTGAAATACTTTCTTGATTGCACTCTTGAAAATTACATCTATTACATGTATTTTCATATGTTAATGATCATCATAAACTTATTTTTCCTGAATTGAGTACTTGAGATATTGTATAAACCCTATATGTTAACTTTTGAAAGCATACATGAATGAATCTAGGGATAAAGTCTAGAGCCTTGACTTAAGAATGTGGATTGTAATTGTGATCTGATCATGATGATAGGTTGATAGAACTTGATGGTCGATGAGTATTCATAAATGAACTCTAATAATTTATCTAATTGATTGTTCCCTAATGATTGATTTGAGCTCTTTGAGATATTGATTGAGATAGAGTTGATGAGATGATAAGAATATCTATGAGACTGATTGAGATTATTTTATTAGGATTGATGAGCTTATTGTAAGTACCCGGATTTTTGTATAGCTTTAGTGAAACTTGAAGTTTGGTTTCAAAAAGTTTTGGGCCAGGTTGACACCTTATGGAACCTCCAAGATCAGTCTAATTTCACTTTCAAGCCTTCAATTAAAGTTATTTATTGTTGTTTAGGCCATCATGGTTATCCTACATCAAGTCTCACTGGCTATATTTTTTCACAAGTACCGATAGAAGGGTCAACTTTAAATGGCCATATCTCCTAGAACAAAATGAACTAGGTCGTCCATGACCTATCAAGTTAAAGCCCTTTCAATTAGCTTTCCAACGCACTTAGTTTCACCTCATATAGAGTTCGGGTGAAGAAGTTATGCCCGTTTATGTAAGACCCTCCTGTGCAGTGTTGCCACATGGGCCAGTAAATGGGAAGTGGGGCTTTTAACGAATAGTTGTAATGGTATTGGGCCTAAAACATCTATTTTTGGCCTAAGTATTGGGGTACAATCAGTGGTATTAGTGTAGGGGAGGCCACACGACCAATCGCAAGGGTCGTGTGGTGTTAGATGAGCCGTTTGGCCTTCCGTGAAGTCTTCGGAATGAAAAATATTCTAAGTATAGGATCACCATCTCGTAATGTTTTCAAAAAATTTTACTAACGTTGGGGTGACGGGAGTATCACACGGACCGTGTGGCTCCACTTGAGCCATTTATTAGTATGTTTGGTGGTTCATACGAAAAACAATTCTAAGCATTGGTTCAAGATCGAAATTTCTAGAAAATTTGTCTAAGTGTGGGTTCACAGGAAAGTAAATGGACCGTGCAATAACACACAGACCCTTTACCCTCCATTCAAGTGACTTACGGTAAATTTTTACTCTGATTCATTAATGGCGTTTTCACAAATTTGGTTATTTCTATCGGTCTTTTGGGAATTCCTAAGCTATTTTAAGGTCATCTAAAGACCTAAAACCTATGTCAAATATTGAAAGCTATCCCTCATAATTTGAATCTCTCAAAACACTCTCAAAGGCTTTCCACCAAAAGAACTCTTGGGATTTCAACATTTGAGCTTCGGTTTCAAGTTTCTGTCAAATTTCTTTGATGTTAACTTCATCTTAGTGAAGGTATGTGGGTTTGATCCTTGATTACCTTCCAATCAAGGAAACCCAAACTATTTTCAAGCAATTTTATGAATTTCTAGCTTACTTTAAAACTGAATTTTAAATATTATGATTCCTAACATTCTATTTATGCTTGGATAGTATTTATTTGATGATTTTATGGTGATTTAAATCATTATACAAGGATTTACTTTGGATTTGTGGAATTATATGTATGCATGTCCTCTTTAAGACTTGTTAATGCATGGGTGATCTTATGTTGGGTTTAAATATAGATTTAATGGTGTATTTACTTTAATTTCATAATATATTATTGATTTTAGATCTAATCCTAATTACCCATGCCTTCTTCGTATCATTCATAGTATTTTCATTCATGATATTGGACTATTTTTGAGAAATTATGTTATGGTTTAAGCTCAGTTATGTTCTATGATATGATTTTGATAAAATATTGGAGATGACAAGATTGTGATCACATATATGTCTATTGATTATGGCTCTTTGAGCATTTTGGGTGCTTGCAACATTTTGTATATGAATGGGCTGTTCCTATGCATGAGTATATTGACTACGAAATGATGTTTTGGCCTTTAAGCCTAAGAATGCATTGAAATGGTTTGGAAATGACTATTGTTTCTTGAAAACATGTATGTTGTGTGTGTGTATGTGTGTGTATATATATATATACATGTATGTATTCTTGTGGGATGGTGACTTAGCACCAATGGAATGAGAGTTCTGCTCTCTTTTCTTGAACTATGTGCCTATCATAGGTTTCCTTTCCAAAATGGGAGGCCCGTGAGGAGTTGCCTCTGAAATGGGGTTGACCGTAAGGAGAAGAAATGATACGATATGATATGTTTTAATGTGAAAATCATATCCAAAATGGGAGAGCCATAAGGAAGGTTGCTTCATACATTATAGGAGGCCCGTAAGGTGAAGCATGGTTTACCCTTGGAAATGACTATTGTTTCTTGAAAGCATGTGTGTTGTATGTGTGTGTATATATATATATATATATATTCTTGTGGGATGATGACTTAGCACTAATGGAATGAGAGTTCTGCTCTTTTTTCTTGAACTATGTGCCTAGCATAGGTTTCCTTTCCAAAATGGGAGGCCCGTAAGGAGTTGCCTCCGAAATGGGGTTGCCCATAAGGAGAAGAAATGATATAATATGATATGTTTTAATGTGAAAATCCTATCCAAAATGGGAGAGCCGTAAGGAAGGTTACTTTATACGAATAGGAGGCCCGTAAGGTGAAGCATGGTTTACCCTTAGAAAGTAGACCACCTCTTCACCAATAAGGGATAATCATCGGGATTCCAAGTAGTAGGTTGCTTGGTCTTACTTATGTCAATTGAGATCAAATTTCTAATATATATATATAAGCATCATATGCACTTCATGTATCATGAATTTTTCATAGCCTCTTGTTATATTACATCCTTTGATATTTGATTTTTTCTATATTATGTGCCTTGTCATCTAACATTGATATGCAGGTTTTGGTAAGTTCATACATTGCATACTGCATACTTGGTACATTCAAACATACTAGCACATACTCTTACCTACATGATTTCACCATGTAGGGATCAAGGACCTTGATCACCCAGCATTTCGCGCCTAGTTCTGATTCCACGTTCTTGAAATACTTTCTTGATTATACTCTTAAAAATTATACCTATTACATGTACTTTCATATGTTGATGATCATTATAAACTTGTTTTTCTTGAATCGAGTACTTTTCATGAGATATTGTATAAACCCTATATGTTAACTTTTGGAAGCGTACATGAATGAATCTAGCGATTGAATCTAGAGCCTTGACTTGAGAATGTGGATTATGATTGTGATGTGAGCATGATAATAGGTTCATAGAACTTGATAGTCCATGAGTATTCATAAATGAACTCTAATGATTTGTCTAATCGATTATTCCCTAATGATTGGTTTAAGCTCTTTGAGAGATTGATCGAGATAGAGTTTATGAGATGATGACAATCTCTATGAGACTGATTGATATGATTTGATTGGGATGAATAAGCTTATGAGAATTGATTCTTAGGAGGAGCATCGAGCATCAAAATGAATAAGAGTAAATCTAACTTACACTCATTAACTATGTTGCCAAACGTAGGTGAGGATTAGAACCATTACCTTACATTGAGGTTCCCTCGTGAGAAGAAATCTCTGAAATCAATAGAGGGCTTGTTGATGGATAGATCACCAATGGATTTATTTCATTCCTTACCTAGAAAGTACAGAATGTCTGTGGCAACATCAATGAGATTGTTACATAATCACTGATTTATAAGTGATTGTTGTCGGATAAGAGAAATTCCTAAAAAGTTTCCATCTTGAGTACTGTGAGTCGAGTTGAGTTCCATTGATATGAGCTGAGTTGGGTTGATTGATGAGGTTTTATTGGTTGATTAGTCACTTGTCTACTATTTATTTTTGCTTTAGATAGACATTTGACATTCTGATCGGATATTATTTTGAGTTAATGTTGTTTCTATATTATTCTAGTTTGTCACAACCCAAACCTAGGGCCTAGATGTGACACGGTGTATGGGAACCTATGAGTCCCCAACAAGCCTCAAGATACCAAAACTCGCATTATGGGTTTGGAAGCATAACCAACAATCAACACATAGTTCTAAGGGGCAGGAAAGTAGGACTCATGCTATGGGGGCATCATGGGGAAAGGGTTAACATAAGTTCACATAACATATAGCATATAAATAATAAGGGGCAGGTACGTAGGACTCACATTATAAGGGCAATTCGAGACTTAGCATTTTCCATTAACATAAGAGCAAATCACATATCAGCACTTAAAGATAACCAAATACATAACATAAACTTAACCATAACTCATAGCATATATCATAAAGAGGTTTACAAGGTATCCAACAATGCTTCTACATAGATGGGTCGGGACCAAGACATACCTCGAGATCACCCTCATATATGAAAATGAAAGAAGTAACACAGATAGATGGATGGTGGTTTGTCCTTAAAAGATAGGACTTACCACTTCAAGCAACACCAGAATCCAAAATAAGTATAGAACGGTAGATGATCAAGGTCCTGGGTCCCTACATGGAAAAATCATGTAGGCAAGAGTATGCATTAGTACATTTGAATGTACTAAGTATGCGGGGTGCAATGCATATAACTTATCAAAACCTGCATACCAACGTTAGATGACAGGGCACATAATATAGAAAGAGTTGAATGTCAAAGAATGTAATATAGCAAGATGCTATGAAAGTTATGATGCATAAAATGCAATTGATGCACTCATATATATATATACACACACACATACACATTGGAGATGTGACCTCAACCGATATAAGTAATACCAAACGGGCTATTACTTAGAATCTCGATGAAATCCCCTCATCGGTAAAGAGGTGATCTACTTGGGAATGGTTACTTCACCTTACGGGACAACTCCCTTTTCATATGAAATAACGTTACTTTAGGATAACTCCCTTTTTGGATAGGATTTTCTCAAATCACAAATCAAATCACTCTTTCTCCTTGTGGGATATCTCCCTCTTCAAATCGAAAATCTATGCTAGGCACATAGTTCAAGGAAAGGGAGAGGGCCCTTGGGGATAGCCCTAATGCCCCCAATCCATCGGTACTAAGTCATCAACCCACAAGAAAAAATATATGTATACATATATATACATACTTAAAAATGATGTACATCATTTTCGAAACCATCTCAATGCATTCTTAGGCTTAAAGGCTAATAATTTCATAGTTCATATACTCACGCATAGGAATAGCCCATTTGTACACAAAATGATGCAAGCACCTAAAATGCTCAAATAGCCAAAATCAAAGATATATATGTGATCAAAATATTGTCATAACCAACATTTTATCAAAATCATACCATAAAAAAAATTAGGCTTAACCCATAACATAATTTCTCAAAATAATCCATGTACATGAATGCGTATGCTATGAACAATGAGAGAATGACAAGGGTAATTAAGACTAAATCTAAAATCAGCATTTATCATATGAAATTGAAGTGAAATCATAATTAAATCCATATTTAAATCCATAGTATAATCACCCATGCCTAAATAATTCTTAAAGGGGACATGCATACTTATAATTTCATAAACCCAAAGTAAATCCTCATATAATGGTTTAAATCACATTACAATCATCAAAAAGCACTACCCATGCATTAATAGAATTTTAGGAATCATAATATTCAAAACCCCAAATTAAAGTAACTAAAATCTATGTAGGTTTTCTTGAAAAGAATTTTGGGTCTCCTTGATTGGAAGGAATCAAGTATCAACCCACATACCTTAGACTTTAAGTCCTTGACATTAAGTTGAGAAAGAATGGAAGCTTGGAAATGGGTTTCAGAATCTAAACTCGTTCTTGAGTTTCCTTGAAATTGGGATTGGAGTATTGGTGGAGGCTCTTGAGAGAATTGAGATGAGAGTAATGATTTGATCCCTAGGAATATCGTTTAGGCCTTTAGGAAGGTTAAATAGTATTGGAAGTCTAAAAGCATTATTAAAATAATTAAAATTTATGAAAATGCCATTAATGATTGGATGGAAAATTTGGAAAAGTGGTGCCCCATGGAAGGTCCCCCGGGTCATGTGGCACTGCACGGGTCATGTGGAATTTCTGTGACAAGGTACTTAGTCTAAAAATTGAAGTTGGAAATCTATTGGAAAAAGATGTCTCGTCGTGACCACGGAGGCCTCCACGGGTCTTGTGGTACCTCACGGCCCGTGTGGAGACTCGTGGTACCATAATTGGTGCTAGAAGATGTTTCTCAGGCTCCACACCAAGATCCATGACTTGTGACACCTACCATGACCCCTGTGGGTGGTCGTGGTCCATGCCTTAGCCTCAAACTCACCTCCACGCATACTAAGCCTCCCTTACTCACATTAACGCCCCTCCTCACGACTAGTGGAAAGCTTCACGGCCCATGTCACTGGTCGTGGTGAATGCCTTAGGATCAAAATAGTTTTTCCCAGACTCATTATGCTTCACACGACCCGTACAAGTCACCACTGCCCGTATAGGTGCTCGTAGGGCTTCACTACATGGGAGGGTCTCACAAATATGGTCATAACTCCTTTATTCAAACTCTAAATAAGGTGAAACCAAGTGTTTTGGAAAGCTAACTCAAAGGGATTTCATTTGACAGGCTATGGGCCACCTAGTTCCCAATGTACTAAAAGTTATGCTTATTTAAACTTGACCCTTCTATTGGTACTTATATCGAACTTAGCCAACGAAAATTCCTTTGAACTTGGATTGACGTAGGGGGCCCATGATGGCCTTTAACAACATAAATAATCTTGAAAATCCAAGTCCTTACATCATCTCCTCCTTGGGAACATTCATCCCCGAATGTGCAAGAACAAGGCTTTGAAAGGCTTGGGTGGGAATATGCAACTTTCACATAAGATATTATGCATAATTCATCATTGGAAATTACAAAGCCATTAAATCTCACGTCAAAAGTAAATTCATTCAAAACATCATAAAAACCATTCTAATGCACATGTAAGCATGTAGTACCATCAGAATCAAGAAGGAAAGAGTTGGAACTAATGAGAAGGAAAGGACCTAATACCTTAGGCTTGAGTAGATTAGAAAAGATGGGGGTACCGCTTCATCATGTCCACCTCCACCTCCTATGTAGCACTCTTCACATGTTGGTTCCTCCAAAACACCTCCACTGGAGCCACATCATTATTATGAAGCCATTTCACTTGTCTATCTAAAATCTCTACCCGGACCGCCTCATAAGACAAGTTCTGTTCCACCTCAATGCCCTCCAAAGGCACAATAGTGCTAGGATCTCCAACCATCTTTCTCAACATGGACACATGGAAGACCGAGTGGATAGAGCTCAAATGCAGGGGTAACTCCACTCTATATGCCATATTACCAATCCGTTTAATAACTTCGTAAGGCCCTAAATTCCGGGGACTTAGCTTCCCCTTTATGCCAAAATGCATCATTCCCTTCATAGGTGAGACTTTCACAAACACTCAATCTCCAACTTGGAATTTAAGATCTCTCTTTCTAGCATCCAAATATGACTTTTGGAGACTTTGAACCATCTTTAACCTTTCTCTAATCAACTTCACTTTCTCCATATCCTCCATTACCATGTTTGGGCCAATCAAAGTCGTTTCCCCCAACTCAAACCATCCCACGAGAGATCTACACCTTATACCATACAAGGCCTCAAACGATGCCATACCAGTGCTAGCATGGCAGCTATTATTATAAGCAAACTCGATGAGTGAAAGATGGTCATCCCAATTACCTTCAAACTCCAACACACAAGCTCTCAACATATCTTCTAAGGTTTGAATTGTACTCTCGACTTGTCCATCAGTTTAAGGATGAAAGGTGGTACTCAAATTGACTTTAGTACCAAGTCCCCTTTGAAACGATTTCCAAGAGTGTGAGGTAAATTGGGTACCTCAATCTGATATGATAGATCTAGGCACACCATGCAACCTTGAGCTGATTTAGTTATCCAATTAAAGATAACCCAAATGGAAATAAATTGCTTTTGAGTCCGAGGAAACCCAACCATAAAGTCCATATTTATGTCTTCCCACTTCCAAGTAGGAATCTCAATGTCTTGAGCCAATCCACCAGGCCTTTGATGCTTCACCTTCATCTGTTGACAATTTGGGCATTCGGATACAAACTTGTCTATATCGCTCCTCATACCATGCCACTAATACACCTACTTCAAATCCCAATACATTTTTGAGGACCCTGAGTGAATAGAATAGTGAGAACTATGGGCTTCACTCATAATTACCTTCCTAAGAGCATCCACATTTGGAACACATAACCGATCTTGATACCAAAGT
>JAOTQJ010115356.1:0-35574 GCA_025642045.1 Solanum sejunctum
AAAAGGAAAACAAAAAAGTTAAAATCAAAAAGAGAAACAAAAATAGTTAAAGCAAACAAAAAAGAAAAAAACACGGAGTCTAAAAATATATAAGGCCAAGAATAATACAAAAATTTAATTTAAAATACCTAACAAATTAAAATATATCAATTAATAAACTTCTTTAAAATTAAATAAGATAATTAATTCAATTATGAACTACTTAATTTTGAATAATTTATCATTTAAATTTAAATTTAACACGTGATAAATATGAACATAAATTATATTTTTTCATCTTTTTTAAATAAAAAGATCTCAAAATTCGATGAATAAATTTTTCATTGATCATTTTAACAAATAATATGTACGTCTATCCAATCAATTAAAATTTTCAACAAATAGTGGAAATGAACCAAGTAATCTAATAATAACAAAACGAGACAAAAAATCAAAAGGGGAAAAAATCAATAATAAAAAAAATGAAAATAACACTATGTTGCTTTAAATTCCACTAATGGTACAAAAAAAAACACTAAAACAATATGAAACAATAATTGAAACAAAGACAATCACTACTAAGACAAATCAAAAGATGCAAAATCAATACAAATATAATTATAGTAGGGTAACAACAACTAGTCCAAAAATGTAACAAGGGAGGAATATGAAATAATTTTTTCCATTTTTTTTTAATGGAGTGCCTTAAAATTTGATGAATAAATTTATCATTAACTAATATTAATAAATAATATATAATATATTTTTGAAATAAATAAATAAATAAGATAGAGAACAAACTCGCTCCAGACTAACGGAAGCAAATTTACCAAGAATTTTTAACGTAACCAGAAAAATGTAAGAACTAAATAAACATGAACCTTTCTAAATAATCATATATGCGAAACAAAGGTTAAGAATAAATTCAAACAATAATCCAATCAAATAACAGTAGAGATAATAAATCAAACCAATAACAAAAGTCTAACAGTAACTCAAGTCTCAATGACTTCACCAAATTGATAGTGAAAAACATCAAATGAATATGACAAGTAGTACCAATTTTATTTAACAGAGTATAACTCAACAATCAAAATAACAATATAGACGGTTGAAACATCAATGAACCGTGAATGGTTGGGGTTCTGGCTATGATGGTGGAAGAAGATGGAACTGTTGTGGTGGAGTTCGGAGTGGAAGTTGGGTGGCTATTTAAGGTCTTTTTAGGCAGGTTTTGGATGGTGTTTTTGGTGTTTTCATGGCTGATTTGGTGGTCTCTTTCGTTGATTTTCAGGTGAATTTTTTGGGACTGATTTCATTGGTCTTCAGATGAATTTTTGCGGTGAAAGTGGGCTATTATTTGGTCACGATTTGGGGACTGATTTGGTGGATTTTTGCTGCTGGCTTTGTGACGTTTACAGGCTGGTTTGAGGGCTGCTTTTTGTGCTGTGTTTCGGGGTTATTTTGATGGGTTTTGGGATTGATTTTTGGGGCTGAAAATGGTGATGTTGGGGTGTTGTTTCCAACGGTTTAAGGAGTGAGGATGGTGGCTGAAAAATGGAGAAAAGGGAGAGGAGAGAAAAGAGTGATGGTGTAGGGTGGCGGCCAGGGTTATAAGGATTTGGGGGATGTTTGAGAATATATATAGGAGGAGACAGAATTATAGGGTTTGGGGTATTATTAATAAAAAATGAAAAGGGAAAAAGATTGAATCCTAGCAATAGGATTTAAAAAAATAAAATAATGGAAGGTTGTGATGAACTCTTGAAGGGATGAGTTTAATATAAGTCAATTAAAATAAAATTGGGTAAATTTGATTACACTACAAATTGACTCAAATTCTAACTTTTTTTAAAAAATAAAATAATATCAAAATTAGTCTAAAATTTCTCCAAAAATATATTTTAAACTATTAAAAATACCAACGTAAAAAGTGTGAATTTTTAGAAGTGTTGGGCTAAAATTGGGTGTCAACACTCATCATATGATTGTATAAATTACTTTCGGCTATCGAACTCTTTGTTTTATCTTGATTATTAATGGAATGGGAAATTATCATGACAAGCCTAGGGCCTAGATGTGACTGGCAAATGGAGAACCCGAAGGAACCCCAAACAAGCCTCATAGCATATCATTACACATTCTTGGTCGCGGAAGCAATTAAAATGACAATAAGATAAGCATAAACAAGGAGAATTTGGACTAAGGGTAAACTTCCATATCATAAACATCAAGAAACAAGAGAGTCAAGGCTTATAGTATAAATATATAATATGTCCAACAACACCTCTACTACATAGATAAGAGCGGGGACCAAGACAAGCAACCGGGCTTAGCCTCATAGTCAATACATACATAAAAGAAAGATAGTATTAGAACATAGCATAAGATCATAAGCAACGTCCCCGTAATAGAGGATTCACCAACAAGCTTGAGTAAAACCATACTAACCACGTGGATGGAGATACTCAAGCAGGGCTCCGATTACTACATGGTAACATCATGTAGGCATATTGTATGCGTTAGTATGTTTGAATGTTCTAAGTATGTGGGATGCAATGCAACAAGATATAGGCATCGTAATCAAAATGCATAATTACAAGCAATAGATAGCATAATATCAATATGGCATGTATGATCAATGCTTAAGTAAATCATGCTTTGCAAATTATTAATCTTACACAGAACATAATATATAAGTGTGGGAAGAAACCTCAACCGACATAGCATCAGACCAAGCGAGCTACAACTTGGAAACTCGATGTCAACCCTACACCAAAAGAAAGGGGAAAGTTACTTGCCAACGTGAACCTCCCAATAACTAAGTGAATCCACTAAGCCTTATGTGAACTGGGTACTCGCCTCAAGCCCGGACTTGGGTACTTGCCTCAAGCCCTCATATTTAGGGTACTCGCACCCTTCACCTACGGTGGCATGTAGTTTTGGGATTTGGGGACTCGCCTCTAGTTCACTCGGTGCTAAGTCTAATCCCACGGAATATATAAGATAATCATATTTTAATAACTTGCAATAAACATAGAGACATGATATGAGTAACTCTTAATATCATTGACCTCAAATGGTGAGCCTAATCATCAATCATAAGAATGGGTCATCACCAACATCACCCTTGCATTAACATCAACATCAAAGACTCACAAGAGGTAAAATCTTTGAGAAAAGGGGCTTAATTTGGCCCTACAACATCATAAACATTTTTATGACTTAAACACATCTTTGGAAACCCCAAAATCATCGTAGAGTTACTTGAATCATAAATCGACCAATAGATTATCAAAACTTAAAGAATCCTTGAAAGGACATTTTATCAAATACTTGGTGGATGTGTAATGCTAGTGTAAAACCATATAATTCAAGAGTGAAATCATGCAAGAAATCTTGATGTAAAAATATCCCATCAACACTTAGTAATACCATCATACAATATACATTGAAATTCGTCATAAAATCTCATAATAGTCCATAGTTTAATACCCCAAAATATGTATAGTCACAATAGACAAACCATCTCATAGTATAATCTTGAAATTGGTAGACATGTGTTTCCAATCAACATTTCATTAAAAACTCAACATAATTTGTAATCATCATTCATATTAAGTAATACTCATAAGTAATACAACTTGAAAATATGCAATTTCATGAAAAGGAAGGGTTGGACTCCATGGGTGAAATGTACCCATGGATGAAACCCACATACCTTGACTTTGGAGATTTTCTTGAAGAAGATTTGAAATGGAGACTTGAAGTTTGAATGAAATCCTTAGATCCGAAAAGAAATTGAGACACTTGAATCTTGAGGAAGACTTGGGGCTTGACTTGGTTTCTTTGAATTCCAACAAGACTTCTTGAAAACCTTGAGAATGAACGGAGAATTTGATAAAAATTAAAGAGGATTCTGAGAGGTTTTTGATTGGTTTTTAGGGCTCAAAACGGCTAGAAAATGAGGGATTTTCATGTACATAGGTTTAGGGTAATTAACCAATTGCCCTAGAGTAAAAAAGAACAACTTTCATAAATTTTTGAACTAGTCTACGTCAAGTCCGCATCACGGACCTTCCGCAAGATAGCTACTATTTTTGCGAAGTTTCACCAAAAATTATTTTTCTTAGCATGGACAAACTATACCTTGTAGGTACTCGTTTTCTCACATAATTTTGCCTCCGAACTAAAATACAAAATCAAATTTGCGAAATTCTGCACGAATTTTGAGATATTAAAAAAAATGCATCATAGGGTCTTTCTAAGCTACGTGAAGGAGTGTTTAAATATCTTTGATTTGAGATATAAGGGAATTACGATTATGGGGGCATCCCTAGGCAAGTGTGGGGAGTTTTAATTTCTCCCCCTTAGGAACATTCATCACCGAATGTCAAAGAGACGTACATAAGAAGAGTAATCATGAAGAAATCAGCCCCAACAAGAATGCAACAATGCACTTAAACACCATTTATGAAATCTCAACACAAGTGTTAAAATCATCGTGAACTTGTCAACATAAACATGAATGCATGTGATGACATAGGGGCTAAAACATAAGACTTGAAATCACTAAAAGGGATTGGACATGTTATCATAAGCTTGAATAGAATGAAAGAAGTACGGATATCACTTTTCCATACCCCCTCTGTCTCTTTGAGAGACACTTTCGACTTGATGATTCTTCCAAAGCCTTGACGAATACTACACCCTTATCAATCAACTTCTTTAACCCTTCCGTCCAATACCTCCATCGGGACCTCTTCTTAAGTCAACTTATCCTTCACAACACCTACAATCTTACAAGTTCTATAGCACTAGAGTCACCATCACATCCCTTCAACCTAAAAGCATGAAAAATTAGACAAACCATAATCATATCCCTAGGTAATTCCAATCTTTAAGAAACCTTACCAATTCTCCTCTACACACTATAAGGACTCACAATCCTAAATTCATTTTTCAACCTTAATCACACATAGTCCACTTGGTACCATGAACCACCATCTCCCCCTTGGGTAACAACCTCCACTCTACCATCTTTCACCTGAAACCTCCAACTCTAATAAGGTAGAATTTAGGCCTTGCTTAATCTAGATCCCTTCAATCAAAGAAGATTTGGTACCATCAAGAATACTACACCATCATGCTCAATTCCCCCTAATCTAGTCAACCGATGGACCTCTCTAGTCACCTCTTTCACCATCCTCAACACATGCTAAGCTACCTACACCACAACATTAGACTTACCAGGGAAAATAATGCACATTCATATCATAATCCTTAAAGAGTTCTAACCACCTTCTTGTTATCTTCCACTCACACCTATCATATTTAACAAACAACCCCTCTTCGTCCAAGACTTGCCACACTACCCCCAAATGATTCACAAGCTCTATATAAATCAATGTTCCACCGCTACAGGCCACTACAAACATGTCTAGGTAGGATTTTAAGACCCTATTCATGAAACCATAAACATAGCCGATGCATAAGTCAACCAAACAATTCCACCAATATTCAAAATGCTCACTTTTAGTCCGAAAAGACACTTAGGGATATCACTTACCCTTCGTCACTTGGGGATAAAAACCTAAACCAAAGATCAATCTTAGAGAAGTAACTAACCCATGGTAGTTGACCAAATAGATTGACCACCCTTACCAATCATATTACGACTTTACGGGTTCTACACTCATTGGAATCATGATATGCAAGTAGTCAAACCACCACAAGCATGATATCAATTCTACCATATCAACTCCAACAAGTCACAAGGTAACACCTAAGGCAAGATGAACACAGAACAACACCTATGAACATTCTTAGCAACAACATACTCAACAAAGAGGTAGACACCAAAGGTTCATATAACAATTTGGGACACACAAGAAGCCCACTAGGAACCAAAAGTAATAATGAAAGGAATAGTGAAACTCAGATCCATCATAAATCAAAACCTTCAACTTACCTTCCGTTGCCTTCCTCTATGAAGCGGCTTGATTAACTAGAAGAGCAAAGGACATTCATTAGAGTGACAAGCCTTATCTCACTTCTAAAGCATATTATCGACCGTAAAGAAGGAAAAAATTCCTAAAATATCTTACAACATTTTGCTCATAGTTATGGCGCACAACACAACCATGAACAAGAATTTAATCGACGTAGTGTGTTGGACGCCGAGGACCTAACAACCTAGTGCTCTAATACCATCTTGTCTTAACCCAAGCCTAGGGCCTAGACGTACTCGGCGAATAGGGAACCTGAAGGCCCAAACAAGCCTCAAAGCATATCATTACATATCCTTGGTCACAGAAGCAATTAAAATGATAATAAGAGATAAGCATAAACAAGGGAAATTTGGACTAACGATAAACTTCCATATCATAAATATCAAGACAAAAGAGAGTCAAGGCTTATAGTATAGATACATAACATGTCAATAATACCTCTACTACATAGATAAGAGGGGGGACAAGACAAGAAACTGAGCTCACCCTTATAGTCAATACATACATAAAAGAAAGATAGTCTTAGAACATAACATAAGTTCATAAGCAGTGTCCCCGAAATGGAGGACTCACCAACAAGTTTGAGCAAAACTATACTAGCTACATGGGTGGAGATGCTCAAGTGGGGCTTCGGTTCCTACATGGTAACATCATGTAGGAATATAGTATGTATTAGTTGGTTTTAATGTACTAAGCATGTGGGGTGCATTGCAACAAGAGATAGGCATCATAATTAAATTGCATAATTATAAGCAATAGATAGTATAATATCACTACGACATATATGATCAATGCTTAAATAAATCATTCTTTGCAAATCATTAATCTTATATAGAACATAATATATAAGTGTGGGAAGAAACCTCAACCAATATAACATAAGACTAAGCGAGCTACAACTTGCAATTTTAATGTCAACCCTACACCAGAAGAAAAGGGGAAGTTACTTGCCAAGGTGAACCTCCTGATGACTAAGTGGATCCACTAAGCCTTATGTGAACCTAATAGTCGCCTCTAGTTCTTGGACTCGAGTACTCGCCTCAAGCTCGGACTCAGATACTCTCCACAAGCCCTCATTTTTAGGGTATTTGCCTCTTAGGGACTTAGGGACTCACCTTTAAGCCCCTCACCTAGGGTGGCACATAGTTTTGGGACTTGGGGCTCGCCTCTAGTCCACTCGGTGCTAAGTCTAATCCTATGGAATATATAAGATAATCATATTTTAATAACTTGCAATAAATATAGAGACATGACATGAGTAACTCTTAAAATCATTGACCTTAAATGGTGAGCCTAATCATCAATAATAAGAATGGGTCATCATCAACATCATCCTTGCATTAACATCAACATCAAAGGCTCACAAGAGGTAAAATCTTGTAAAAAGAGCTTTAACACCCATCCTTAAGTTTTTTTAAATTCTTAACGAAGACTAGGGCTAAGGAGAAGAGAGAAAGAGCAAGGATTCAAGAGAATTGAGGATGAATTCTTGCTAGATTGATTGTCAAACTCGATACTAGGTATGTAAGGCTAAACTAAAATATGGAATTATCCTTCCATGTTCCCCTTTGATTGAGATAGGTTGATTAATGGAAGTATAGAGTTATTATGTATATGTCCTTGAATGATTTCTTATAAAATATATATATCCTACGTATTTTCAAATGTTGATGATCATTATAAATTTTATTTTACTAATTAACTACTTTTCATGAGTTATTTCACAAAAACTACATAATAGTTTGTAAAAGAATGCCTGAATGAACTTAGGAACTAGAGCCTTGATTTGAGAATGTTGATTGTTATTGTGATGTCAGCACAATGATAGGTTGATATCTTGATGGTCCTAAGGGATCCCATAATTGACCTCTAGAGGTTGCTCTAATTAACAGTCTGCTTAATGATTAGTCTAAGCTCTTTGGAAAGATATGATTGAGAATTGAGTTGATTTGATGAATAATAGGCCGAAAGGCTTGATTATGATAGAATTGATGGAATGATGAGAGTCCTTATGAGATTCATTGCTATGAATGATTGAGATGTATTGTCTTATGAGAATTGAGTCTTAGAAGGAGTATCGAGCACCAAAATGAGTAAGAGTAAGTCCAACTCAAACTCATTAACTACATTGCAAAATGTAGATGAGGATTGAATCTGTTAAATTAAATGTACCCTCTTGATTGGAAGTCCCTTAAACAACAGCGAACTTGATGGGAATGATCCATTATGGATCCTATTCATTCTTAACTGGCAAGAATGGAGCAGCTATGGCAAAATCAGTGGGATTGTTGTACAATTATTGGCTCATAAGTGACTATTGTCGGATAAGAGAAAATCCAAGATAGGTTCAATACGAATAGTGCTCTAATTTGATAGGATTGGATTGGATTTGAAGGGATTGGATTGGTATTGATTAGTCATTGTCTACTCTTTATTCTTGCTTTAGATAGACATTTGACATCCTGATGAGTATTCTTTAAGTTGATGTTACTCTATATTAGTCTATCTATAACTGTTTCATTTAGCCACTTTACATACTCGTACATTACACGTACTAACATTCATTTGGACTGTATCATTTTATGATGTAGAGACGGGTACTAGAAATCATAAACAAGTGCACCATTGAGGATCTATTGCAGTCAGATGAGTTGGCGAGCCTCCGTTACTCCGGAGCTAGCTATTAGAGTCAGACTTTAGTCTAGCATTATTTTGAGTTGAGGTAGCCATGGGTCTGCCATTGACGCCAATTAATAGTGATAGAGGCTTTATAGACCAAAGTCGATTTGTTAATCGAATATTATGTTGAGGTAGTTTCTTTTATACTGGCATAATTTATTGATATTATTATTTGATACTCATATTGTCCACCTTTTATTTTTATAGTCTTTTATTAACATGTTAAATATGTTGATTGAATGAATGTGATGAGGCCAAGTTATTTGATTGGGAGCCAACAATTATATCTGAGTGTTAGCCATGCCATAGGTACCCTCTTGGGGCTTGACAAACTTGGTATCAGAGCATAGTGTCAAGTGTCCTAGGGAGTCTATTGTCTAGTAGAGTCTTGTTTATAGGTGTGTTGTGCAGCACAATTTATAAGCAAGAGGCTATAGGACATTAGGAATTGTCACAATTCTTCCATATTCTGATTCGTGCGATAAAGTTAAACTCTATGAAACACTCTTCCAATTCGTGTGTTACGTGTTTGCAAAATTATGATCATGCCTCCATGAAGAGCTATTAGAGCAAGAGGATGTCCTTTCAGATAAAGTATTAAGCAACCTAAGCCCCAGGATCATTATGAACCAATAGGTGTAACTATCCCTGTTGAGCAGCCACTACAAGCTGAAATCTCCAATGCTGAGCTTCGCCAAGCTATCCAAACTTTAGCCCAAGTTGTAATAACATCTACTGCTAGAGAAGGAGTGAGTAGATAGGATGCACAGGACACATCTAGAGTCTATGAATTCTTAAGGATAAACCTGCCTTAGTTCACAGGGTCTACACCTAATAAAGATCCTGAGAACTACATTGATGAGCTTCAGAAAGTGTTTTAGGTGGTGCATGTGGCCGATGTTGATAGAGTTGAATTGGTTGCCTACTATCTCAAAGATGTTGCTAGACTATGGTTTGAGCAGTGGAAGAAGGGTGGAGGAGAGGATGCCCTAGTGCTGACTTGGGCAGTGTTTAAGGAATCTTTCTTGGGGTAATTCTTTTCGAGAAAATTGAGGGAGGCCAAGGAAAGAGAGTTCTCAAACCTGAAATAGGGATCTAGATATGGTTGCAGATATGAGAGGGATAATGGGGTTGTATTATGATAGGCTAAACAAAGGGCCAAAAAAGGATGGAAAGGGAGCTATGCTTGTGAGTAGTATAGATATTGGAAGGCTAATGACTTATGTGCAACAAGATGATAAGGAGAGGTATCAAGATAGGGAAGAGCACAAAAATAAGAGGGCTAAGCATTCAGCCATGATGTTGGGTAGAGAGGGAATGGGAATGGAAGTCAATTTCAGTCAGGGCTAACACCATCATCTATTAGTACTCCTATGCCCAGGAACAAGAATGAGTAGAGGTCTTAGAATTTTGGAAATCAGGGATCTCAGTCATAGGCTAGTGTGGCTCAAGGTTCATGGGCCAAACCACCATATGGTAAGTGCGGCAAATTGCACTTGCCAAGATTCCATGAAGGAAGTGATACATGTTATAAGTGTATCCAACAGGGTCATTTTCAGAAGGATTGTCCAAGGTAGGATGATAGGGCTCAGTCTTCTGCACCAATCCTACCAACTAGAGGAAACAAAAAAGTGCTACATCAGGCACAAACGGAGCTACAAACTGCTTATATACCATGGGTAGTTACCAAGATCAGGATTACTCCCCAAATGTTATGTTGGGTATGATTCGAGTCTTTACTTTTGATTGTTCTCTTTTGAAGGATCTTAATGCCACATTATCGTTTGTGTCTCCTTATGTGGCTATTAGATTTGACAGAACTCCTGAATGCCTTCTTGAGCCCTTGGATGATTTTACTCTAATTGGTAAGTATATTCTAGTTGAAGAACCTATAGAGATTGTGTAGTATATAACCATCATAGGGATACTCCTGCTAATTTGATTGAGTTAGAAATGATTGATTTTGATTTGATCCTTTGCATGGATTAGCTCTACGCCTATTATGCCTCTATTGATTATAGGATCTGAATTGTTAAATTCTAATTTTTAAATGAACCAGTTCTAGAGTGGAAAGTTTATTCTATTGCACCTAAGGGAAAGTTTATCTCCTACCTTAAGGTTAGAAAGCTAATCTCTAAAGGTTGTATCTACCACCTCGTTCAAGTTAAGTCTGAGATGTGGAGCCTCATACCCTAGAGTCAGTCCTGATTGTGAATGAGTTTCCTGAAGTGTTTTCTGAGGATCTGCCTGGAGTCCATCCTGATAGGAAGATTGACTTTGGGATTGATGCTCTACTTGGAACCAAACCTATCTCAATTTTGCCATCTAAGATGGCCCCCACTGAGTTGAAAAAATTAAAAGAGCAATTGAGAGATTTACTAGAGAGGGGCTTTATTAGGCTGAGTGTTTCTCCTTAGGGTGCTCATGTCCTATTCTTGGAAAAGAAAGATGGGTCTCTCACTATATGCATTGATTATAGGCAACTGAACAAGCTCACGATAAAGAATAAATATTCTCTCCCCAGGATGGATAATCTGTTTGACCAACTTCAGGGTGCCTCTTGCTTCTCAAAGATAGACCTCAAATCTAGTTACCATCAGTTGAAAGTAAGGGAAGGTGACATCCCAAAGATAGCCTTTAGGACTCGATATGGCCATTTTGAGTTCTTGGTCATGTCCTTCGGGTTGATTAATGCACCTCCAACCATCATGGATTTGATGAACAGAGTGTTCATATAGTACCTTAATATGTCTTATAGTGTCATCAATGACATTTTGGTGAGTTCAAGAGATAAGGATGAGTATGCCAACCACCTCAGAATTGTCCTCTAGACTCTCGAAGACCATACACTATATGTAAAATTTTCAAAATGTGAATTTTGGCTCAAGTCTGTGGATTTTCTAAACTATATTATCTCAGGCGATGGCATTCGAGCAAACACCAAAAAGATTGAAGAGGTTAATAACTGGCCTAAACTGACCTCTCCAATTGATATCAGAAGTTTCTTGGGGTTGGTAGGGTATTATCACAAATTCGTTGAAGGATTTTCTTCCATATCCTCACCATTGACGAAATTGACTCAGAAGAATGTCAAGTTTCAGTGGTATAATGAATGTGAGAAGAGTTGAAACCAAGATTGACTGGTGCATCAGTTTAAGCCTTGCCTGATAAGATGGAGGATTTTGTGATATATTATGATGTGTCTAGAGTTAGATTGGGTTGTGCGTTGATGCAGACGGCAAAGGTTATAGCCTATGCTTCCAAACAACTTAAGGTTCAAGAGAGAAACTATCCAACCCATGACCTTGAGTTGGTAGCAGTGGTATTTGTGCTTAAGATTGGGTGCCACTACTTAGAGAGAGTACATGTGGATGTGCTTACTGACCACAAGATCCTGTATTATACCTTCAACAAGAAAGAGCTCAACTTACGACAGAGAAGATGGTTGGAGTTGCTCAAGGGCTATGACATGAGCATTCTCTATCACCCATGTAAAGCTAACATTATTGCAGATGCTCTTAGTAGGTTGTCAATGGGTAGTATGGCCCATGTTGATAAAAGGAAAGAAAGAATTGGCTAAGGAAGTTCATAGATTAGATCGATTGGGAGTTCAACTCGAAGAGAATGATGAAAGAGGAGGCAATGTCTATAATGGGTTTGCTTCATCTTTAGTGGTAGAGGTCAAAGCAAATCAAGACTAAGATCCTATTCTACTTCTGCTGAAAGAAGCTATCCACAAATACAAGGTGATGGTTTTATCCAATGGGGGAGATAGCGTGTTGAGATACCAGAGTAGGTTATGTTTACAAAATATTAATGGTGTTCAAGATAGAATTATGGTTGAAGCCCACAACTCTCGATATTCCATTCATCCTAGCTCTATCAAGATTTACCACAAATAGAGGGAAGTCTATTAGTGAAGTGGAATGAAGAGGGATATTACTGAGTTTGTTTCCAAGTGATTGAATTGTCAATAAGTTAAAGTTGAGCATAAAGGCCATGTGGATTAGCTTAGAACTTTTAGATTCCTGAATGGAAATGGGAGATGATCAATTTGGATTTTATTATCAGGCTACCGAGGTCTCAAAGGCAAAATGTCTCGATATGAGTGATTATGGATAGAATGATTAAATTAGCTCACTTATTAGTAATTAAGATGACTGATACTATAGAAGAGTATGCTAAGTTATATATTAGCAAGATTGTGAGGTTGTATGGTGTCCCCTTATCTATCATCTCATATAGAAGAGCTAAATTCACATTCTAATTTTGGAGATCTTTTTAGAAAGGATTGGGTACTAAGGTGAATTTAGGCACCTCCTTTCATCGTCAGACAAATGGCTAGGCTAAGCATACCATTCAGACCTTAAAAGATATATTGCGGGCCTATGTCCTTGACTTTAAGGGAAACTAGGATGACCATTCACCTCTAATCGAATTTACATATAACAGTAGTTATCATGTAAGTATTTAGATAGCTTCCTATAAGGCTTTGTATGGGAGGTGATGTAGATCACCAATTGGGTGGTTTGAAGTTGGTGAAGCCGAGTTGATTGGGCCTTATCACATCCATCATTTGAAGGAGAAGGTGAAGGTTATTAAGGAAAGGTTCAAAACTGCCTAGAGCTTCCAGAAATTCTACACGAATAGGAGAAGGAAAGACTTGGAGTTTGAGGTGAATGATTGGGTATACTTAAAAGTATCATCCATGAAGGGTGTCATGAGATTTGGGGAAAAGGGAAAGCTAAGTCCTCTCTATATTAGCCCTTATTAGATTGTGAAGAGGATTGGGAAGATTGTTTATGAGTTAGAGTCACCTTTTGAACTAAACGCGGTCCATTCAATTTTTTCACTTCTCGATGTTGAATAAATGTTTAGGAGATCCTTCATTGGTAATCCCCGTTGATAGTATTGGAGTGAAGGATAACTTATGAAGAAGTTCCATTCCAAATCCTTGATCGTCAGATTCGCAAATTGAGGACTAAAGACATAGTCCTAGTGGAAGTTTTGTGGAGAAATTAATTCGTTTAAGGAGCCACTTAGGAAGTTGAGGAAGATATGAAAGCTGAGTACCCACATCTCATGCCTGATGATGAGAATGTTAAACGTATGTCCTTACTATTGGTGTGTATTGAATTGTCTATCCCTGAGTTAACTTGCTTATTCTTGAGTCTAAATAAAGATTTTCTAGATTGTTGATTGGTCGGTAGTTTGATTGGTTGATTTAGTATTAACAGGAGTCTTTATTGTCGTTCATGTCTTGAGTCCATCTTTATTCTTTATTTGAGGATGAATGATTCCAAAGGGGAGATAAAGTAACACGTGCTAAAATTATCAAAACATCCCTAGATGAGTGGCACATGTATAACGCATCTTCTCAAATTTTGATGGTAAATCCGAGGCCAGAAATTCGATCAGCATGAAAGATTGTGTGAGAAAATAGTCTTGCTTAATTTTTTATACAACCAAAATAAAAAATAATTTTTCAATGCTAAAATGCAATTCCAAAAAAGTAGGATACATGTTTGCATTGCGGATCTTACATTTGAATGTGATACCAATGTATTTCTATGGGATTAAAAAGATTAGAATATTTGCTGATGAACAATCCCAAAACTTGACCAAGTCCCCGCGTGGTACACCAAGGAATGTTTTTTTCCAGTTTTTAGTGAGGGGCATTGTAGACTTTTTTCAACCCCTCCTAAACTTAAAACACGATCAATATAGGTTGTTTTGTGTGTAAAAAGTATTTTAATACCCATTGTTTAGTTTTTCTAAATTTTTAATGAAGATAAGGGTTAAGGAGAAGAGAGGAAGAGCAAGGATTCAAGAGAATTGAGGATGAAATCTTGCTAGATTGATTGTTAAACTCTATACTAGGTATGTAAGGCTAAACCAGAATATAGAATTGTCCTTCCATGTGCCCTTTTGATTGAGATAGCTTGATAGATGGAAGTATAGAGTTATTATGCATATGTTCTTGAATGATTTCTTGCAAAATATGTATATCCTACGTATTTTCACATGTTGATGATCGTCATAGATTTGATTTTACTGATTAACTATTTTTCATGAGTTATTTCACAAAACCTACATAACCGTTTGTAAAAGAATGCATGAATGAATTTAGGAAGTTGAGTCTAGAGCCTTGATTTGAGAATATTGATTGTAATAGTGATGTGATCATGATAATAGATTGATAAAACTCGAAGATCCTAAAGGTCCCCATAATTAAACTCTAGACTTTGGTCTATTTGATGGTCCTCCAAGTAATTGATCGAAGCTCCTTTGAAAGATATGATTTAGAATTGAGTTGATTTGATGATTGACAGGCCAAAAGGCTCAATTATGATATAGCTGATGGAATGATGAGAGTCCTCATGAGACTAATTGATATGATAGATTGAGATGGATTATCTTATAAACATTGAGTCATGGGAGGAGTATCGAGCACCGAAATGAGTAAAAGTTAGTCTAACTTAAACTCATTAACTACGTCACAAAGTGTATGTGAGGATTGAATTAATTAAATCAGATCTACCCTCTAGATTGGAAGTCTCTGAAATAATTAGTGACTTGATAGATCCGATGCATTATGGATCTAATTCGTTCTATACCTGGAAAATATGGACCGTCTGTGGCAACACCAGTGGAATTATTGTACAATTACTTGCTCATAAGTGATTGTTATCAAATAAGAGAAACTCCAGATAGGTTTATATTAATAGTACTCTGATTTGATTTAATGGGATTGGATTGATATTGATTGGTCATTGTTTACTCTTTGTTCTTGTTTTAGATAGACATTTGACATACTGATTTAGTCTCTGAGTTGATATTATTCTATATTGTACCTATATCTATTACATTCATCCATTTTGCATACTAGTACATTCCACACACTGGCGTCTATTTGGACTGCATCATTTTATAAAACAGTAATAGGTCCTAGAGATCATCAACAGGCACACTATTGAGGATCTATTGCAGTCAGTTGAGTTAGTGACCCTACCTTACTCTAAAGGGTCCTCATTCATATTTTCATCTAGCTATTAGAGTCAGAATTTAGACTAGTTTTATTTTTGATAGAGGTATCCATGGGTTTTTCATTGGCACCAATTGATAGTGATAGAGATTTCATAGACCAGAGTCGATTTGGTGATCAGATATTACGTTGAGCTAGTTTCTTTTATACTAGCCTGATTTATTAATATGATTATTTGAGACTCAGATTGTCATATTTTGTTTTCGTAGTCTTATGTTGATATGTTAAACACGTTGATTAAATGAATGTGATAAGGCCAAGTGATTTGGTTGGAAGCTAGCAATATTTTCTGAATGTCAACCACGCCAAGGTTACCCTCCCGGGGAGTAATAAACTTGGTATCAGAGCATTGAGTTTAAGTTTCCTAGGGCTATGAAGCCATGTATAGTAGAGTCTTATGTATGGGTATGTTATGCAACACACTTTATAAGCAGGAGGCTATAGGACATTAGGAATTGTTACACTTCATCCATATTCTGATTCGTGTGATAGAGTTAAACTCTACGAAGCACTTTTCTAATTTGTGCATCACGCGTTTGTAGAAATGTGATCATGCCTCCAAGAAGAGCTATTAGAGGAAGAGGATGTCCTACCAGATAGAATGTTAGCCAACCTAAGCCCCAAGATCATGATGAACCTATAGGTGCAACTATCTCTGCTGAACAACAATCATAAGCTGAAATCTCAAATACTGAGATTTTCTAGGCTATCTAAACTTTAGTCCAGGCTGTGACAACACTTGCTACTAGAAAAGGAGGGGGTAGACAGGATGTGTAGGACACTTTCAAAGTTCATGAGTTCTTGAGGATGAACCCGCCTAAGTTCACAGGGTCTACACCTAATGAGGATTATGAGAAATACATTGAAGCTTCAGAAAGTGTACTAAGTGATACATGTGACTAATGTTGATAGAGCTGAATTGACTACCTACCAGCTCAAAAGTGTTGCCAAACTGTGATTTGATTAGTAGAAGAAGGGTAGAGGAGAGGAAGCCAGTGCTAACTTGGGTAGTGTTTGAGGAAGCTTTCTTGGGGCGATTATTTCCATGAGAACATATGGAGGCCAAGGTAAGAGAGTTCTTGAACCTGAAATAAGAATCTATGAATGTCCAAGAGTATGGGCTTAAGTTCACCCTGCTTTCTCGCTATGCTTCGGATATGGTTGCAGATATGAGAGGGAGAATAGGGTTATATATTAATGGGCTGAACAAAGGGCCAAATAAGGATGGAACAGGAGCTATGCTTGTGAGTGATATGGATATTAAAAGGTCAATGATTTACGTGCAGTAAGCTGATGAGGAGAGGAAGCAAGATAGGGAAGAGCATAAAAATAAGAGGGCTAAAATATTCAGCCACAACGTTAGGAAGAGAGGGAATAAGAATGTAAGTTGATTTCAGTCAAGGCTAGTACTATTATCTGCTAGCACCTATGCCAAGGAACAAGAATGAATAAAGGTCTCAGTATTTTAGAAATCAGGGGTTTCAGTCACAGGCTAGTGTGGCCCAAGGTTCACCGGGTAAGCTACCATGTGGTAAGTGCGGAAAATTGTACTTGAGATGATGTCGTGAAGGAAGTGATGCATATTACAAGTGTGGAAAACTTGGTCTCTTTCAAAAAGATTGTCCAAGGTAGGATGATAGGGCTAAGTCTTCTGCACCAGCCCTACTAGCTAGAGGAAACCAAAAAGATGCTACTGATATGCTTTCAAAACACAACACTTTTTATCCTTAAAACGTAAAATTTTGTGTGTTCTCAATGCGATGTTAGTTGGTTTTATGTATTTTTGTGTTTATATTTGCAGGATTACAAGTTGGTCTTGATTTTTGGGAAAATTGCAGAAGTTGCTAATTTTTTTGTTGTTATATGAGACCCTTGATAGGTCGTAGATCATTCTACAGGCCGTAGGATGGTTTCATGAACAATTCTAGTGAGGGGCAATTTTTTGAAGTTTATTCTATAAATATGCAAATGAGCCATAGAAGGTTTTACGAGTCGTAGAAGATGGTTCGTGCCCTGAGGATCAGGGACTTAGACTTTCAGGAATTTCATCAGACGAAGCCCCTTTTATGGATCGTAAATCACTTTACGAGTCATAGAGTGGTGTCATAGAGTTGAAGTCCAAATTTCTAGCAGCTAAGTACGAGACTGCAATTACGGGCTGTGGAATGCAATACAGCCCGCAAAGACCTTTTGTATAGCATGCCGACTAGTTCTCCTATATGGATTCGGATATGAATTTTCATTATTATAAATAGGCTATTTAGGTTATTTATCATATGTTTTTGTCTAGTACTCAGAGAACTCAGTATTTAGAGAGACAAAATTGTAAGGTCATATTGGAGAGTCTTTGAGAACACTTATGTTTGAATTTTATCTTAAAGCTTGTGATTCTTATTGAAATTAGATTTGCTTATTCTTAATTCTATTGTGTAAGTGTTCAATTATATTTTTTCAATTCATAATTTTTGCATCTACACATAGCATGAGTAGCTAAATCCACAACTAATGTTGTGGGAACCATGAAAAACTAACAAAGTAAAATCGAATAATTCATAATCCTTGGAAGGTGTATATGCATGTATAATTAATTCTATTCTTTTTGGATGTTTTCTAGTGGTGGCCAACGTTAGCACCCGCCTAGTTTTATTGATTGGACCAAAGTAGTAATGAATAGAAAAAGAGATTAATTAATAGGATTCAATTGATGTGTTCTCGTGTAATCAGCCAAATTGGGCCAAGGAGAGGTTGTACTAGGACTGATAGGTAAGGGTTAGTAATGCATACTATGGAGATGGTCCAAGTCGCATAGTGAAATTCAACTCTCACTTTTGACCAAAGGGCTTGGTGAACATAATTTATCGTCTTGCATGCTCTACACTAGAAAAGAATTAGCTTATCTGGTGACACTGAGTTGGGGAATCATGGGGAACACAATACCCTAGTTTCTCTCTATATTGACCTCTCTCTTGTGATAGTTAGTTTAGTCATATTTTTTGTTGATTATTGCAACCCTCCCCCCCTTTGGGGAAGTAAGTTGGTTAACCATTTGAATTGTAATCAGTGAATTCTCATGAGTCCATATATTCCCTATGTATTCGACCCTAACCTTTGTTAAGTTCTATTTCTTGAAAGCGACTATTTTATCCTCTAAAAAAGGAGGTATAACTTGGGCAATATTAAGATTTTGGCTTCATTGCTATGAATACGACTAGACTTAGTGAATGCATTAGTAATTAGAGTGTTAATCCTAATTAGTTCCCTTATTTTACTTTTGTTTGTTATTTTTGTTCTTTTTCAAGGTGTAAGTGTAGTATATGCCCAACACTCGGAGTCAAGGAAATCCCTCAACTCCATTTGACCTGGAGGTCCACCAGAATGTTGAGAAGAATGGCCCAAGATAATGCCAATAACGCGATCAGCTCTAAACAGGAATAACAATGAGGATGTTGAGAATGAGAACCCACCTCTTCTAGAGGACATTGATCCACAACCTTAGGATTTCAATTCCAATGCTTACCTATGGAATCAATGTAGGCTGAATCTATGGATATAGAGGTTATTACAGCTATTGTGTTGCCACCACTACCGACAGACACAAAGTTCACAGTCTCAAGTAGTTTACTTCAGATGCTGCAGAACTGTGGCTATATGTGGGCTTACAATCAGAAGATCCTCATAGACGCCTACACACTATGGCATTCATCTGCAAGAGTGTGATGGGAACACAAAATATGTCTATACATATTGTGGGACTTCATGTCTTCCCACTATCTTTTTTGGGCAATGCAACATTATGGCTATCTGAGCTACTGCAGAGTTTGATCACCAGTTGGAGAGACTTGCAGAAGGCCTTTTTGGAAGGTACTTCCCTAGATCAAAGAAGCTCAAGTTCAAAGACCAGATCAACAACTTTGAGCAACTTTCTAGTGATTTAATAAGCACTACTTAGGAGCAGTTCACCAAATGTTTAAGGAGTATCCCGACCATAAGATAGTTGATGACGTCTGTGTAGAGATCTTCTACCATGCCTTTGATAAGAACAGTCAAGCTTGTGCTGACACTATCATGGGGGGTATGTTCTTCGATCAACCATTTGCAAAGATCACAAAGTGAATGGAAAGAATGGTTAAGACTAATCGTGCATGGGTGCAAAGAGACAGAGCATCTACTAAAAGTTCATGTGCTATCAGAGTGAGTCTGGAGCAAGCAAAGATTAATGAACTAATCATACAGCAACTTGCCTAGATTCACACAGGTGTGGAGGTTATGATGAAGTAGAACCAAGAGAGAGTTAATGTGTGGTTGATCAATCTCTACATGCACCCATGTATGAGAAGCCATATTATGATGAGGATGCGTGTTTTGTTGATGATCAGACGGGGGGTTTTCGGACCAATGCCCAAGGGTTAAATCAGTACTATTAGCGCCAAGGTCAAGAAAACCAAGGTTGGAACATTAATCGAGATGGAGCTTACATGGACAACTGCAGAGGTTACTATAAAAGGAATAGGGGTCTAGAGAGAGATGTAGATTGAGGTCGTAGAGAAGGATTCAGAAATGGATCTTTTGTGCCACCACATAATTGTGACATGGGTGCTAGTAGTTCCAGAATTGAGGAGATGTTTGATCGCCTATTGAAGAAAGATAAGACACATGATGAGACTCTAAGGGGCATGAAATTAGAGATTTCGAGTATAAATCAGAAAATAGAGTCTCACTCTATGGCTATCAAACAACTAGAACAATAGTTTGGTCAAGTGTCGGCTCAATTCAATTAGTATGATAGGGTTAAACTGCCTAACAATACTATTCAAAATCCTAAAAACGAAGGGAAGTGTATGGCGGTCACTACTCGGGGTGGCAAGAGCACCGTTGATCCTCCCATGTTGGTTGATGAGGAAGATGTTCGAGAGGACATGGTTGCAACGAAGGATATAGATGAAGGATATAATTGTGGCAAGGATAGTGTAAGTGAAGCTGCTGATGTGCCATAGAAGTTGAAGCCCATCCTTAGGCCTAGTCCCCCTTTCCCTTAGAAAATAAAAAAGATGGAGGAGGAAGGCCAATTCAACCACTTTCTCTCCATTCTAAAATAGCTCTCCATCAACATCTCTCTCATTAAGGTATTGGATAAGATACCAGGGTATGCTAAGTACATGAAGGACTTGGTCACTTAAAAGCACACTATGAGTTAGGAGCTCTTCCAAGAGCTTCAGCATTGCAGTTCTATTACAACGAGGCCCTTGGTTCAGAAGTGAGAATACCAGGTGCTTTCACCATACCATGTACCATTGGAGATGTAGAGCTCATAAGGGAACTATGTGATTTAGGCGCCAACATTAATCATATACTCCTTGCAGTCTACAAAAAGCTTGGATTAGGAGCCCCTATTCTAACTAGTATGCAATTGTTAATGGTGGATCGCATGGTGAAGAAGCCTGTGGAGATACTGTGTGATGCTGGTAAAAGTTCAAAAATTCATATTCCGTACAGACTTTGTGATCCTAGATTGTAAAGTTGACTTCAACGTTCCAATTATCTTACGAAGACCATTCCTAGCCACTAGGAGAGCACTAGTGGATATGAAAACCGGTCAACTCAATTTTAGATTGAATGATGAAGAAGTCCTCTTCAATATTTGTCAGCCCATGAAGCATTCAGATAATTTAAAGAGTGAAGTCTAGGCAATTGTTGAAGTCTGAGTGACCAGCTTGTCCAAGTCATGCCATGGCAATAAAAATCAGGCGCTACTTGGGAGGCAATCCAAGGTTCTTGATGTAATAGTATAGTTATAGGTTTATTTTCAGTTTTGGATTCATAGGTAGTTTGTTTTCTTATGTTTTGATTATAATTTTTGATATTGGGCTGGTTATATATAGGGTGACAGTGTATTCTATGAAGAGTATGCAAATATAGGACTAAATCAACCATTATGGCTAAGAAAAGCATTAGGATATGTCTCTACAACTGGGTTTATGAGCTATACAATACTTTACAATTCGTACTCCATCTCGTAGATATTTCCAGTCAGTAGAAAAATTATGTACACCCAAGTCCATGAGCCAACTTTATGATCCGTAGACCAAATTATGTATCATGAATGGAGCTTGTGGACCCAAGGTAAGTTTCCTAAAACTTTTGCTAAGTGTTGAGGTCTCTATAATAAACTCTACAAGCCTTAAATCACATTACGACACGTAAACTGGTTCGTGAAACCTAGTCCTAAAATCTAGGGTTTAGATGTTCTACGAAACCATGGTTTACGGGCCAAAAACATTCTATGGACCGTAATTGGGGTTTCGTAGAGTATAGGCCCATTAACTTTTTAGTTTACCCGGTTAAGGTATAAATAATGGGGTCCAATTATTTTGACCCCATTCTTGACCTAAATTACAAAATTAACATGACCAAACCCTCCACCTCTTGAATCCAACCATCGCTGACCAGCATACACCTATTATTCGGTAGGCTAGCATTTCGAGCCTAGTCACCTCCTTCATCTTCTTCAACTTAATTACAAATCTTGGTAAGGTTTTGGTTAAATTAAAACCTTTACTTTGCCTTGTTTTGGGATGATTGATTTGGAAATTTATGTTGGGAATGGTGGTTGGACATAAAAGCTATGTTGAATTTAATTTGTGTTAATTAAAATTAGGTTGCCCATGTTTGAATTATTGACCAAATCTGTAATTGGATATTTTTGGCCTTGTATGAGTGATTTGGATAGTTGTCTATGCCTATTGAGTCACTCACCATTTGTGATTAAATGATTGTGTTTATGAATTGGTGGGTGATGATTAAGGTGCATGATCTTGTTGAAATCAATCATAGGTGGTTAGAATTGTAGGATAAATCAGGAATAATCATTTTTGATGAGGGTAAATGTGTGTAAAACATGTTGGGGGTGATGGTTGTCGTATGGAATTCATGTGAGTGTATGTGTTTTTGTTTCAATGCTGGTAATATATTTGGTGAAAAAGTCACTAGGGGTCCGTATGATGGGCTTAGAAACTCAGGTGACTGAGTTTTTTGGTTCACGAGTAGCCTTTATGGCCCATGGATTACTCTACCAGTCGTAATTGCCCCTCATGCAACACTCCAAAAACTTATTATTTCTAAGTACCCATCAGACAAGACCTCCTATGAGTCATAAATCACTTTATGGCTCGTAGATAGCTCTCGTAAATTCTTGCCTAGAATTAATTACTCACTGAAAATCTCTACGATCCAGTCTACGACTCATAAACCACCTTGCAAGTCATACCTAGTCTCATAGACTTTTCCAATAACAAAAATTGTTTGAATCGCTATTTTATTAAAACTCTTTATAGCTCGTAATATCCACTACGACCCATAAATGTGCTTTCATAGAACCCTTTTGCAACTTAATTCAGATGATTTTTGCATCCCAATTTATGATTTGTTGAGCTAATCAGGGTGCATATGCTTTTATATTTCAGGTACTATGGCCCCAAAATCCAAACTTGACAAGATCCAAACCCCACACTAAGGATGATGACCTAAATAAGAGACATTTACGTGCAAGGCTTACAGAGGAGGATAAGCTCAAGCTTGTCTTGAGGAGATCGAGACAAGAGGAGGAAAGACGACAAGCTCATGAGTTAGAGAAGGTGAGGGATCCTGGACCCTCAGGATAAAGCACTATTGCCGAGGAGACTACCCTGTAGGAGGAGGGTGGCCAAACCTAGCCCACACACTGGCGTTTAGGTGCCCAGGTATGTTTATTTACCCTTATACATTTTGTTTTGTTTTGATTTTAAACATTAGGGAAAATGCACATCTTTTTTGATGGAGTGTGGGTAGTTATAGGCCTTAGTGAAGTCTGAGTAGCTTGGGTCCATAACTACCCCAGTTTTTGATCCTGGGGTTTTTCCCAAATTTTGATCCTAAGGTTTTCTTGCCTGTGTTCTTTTTCCCTGTGGATATTTACTTTCTATTAAACCAGTATGTTTAGGATGTTTAGATAGTATTTGTCGCATAGAGTACTAATATTTGCGGCATATATCATGTTTTTGTGTTTTGTTTGAAAAATGACACGAACAAAAATTTTTGATTAGTAGTTAGATAGGACCCACGCATGTTTAGGTGTGTGATAATGTTTTTTTCTAACAAGTGGAGATATATTGAGATAAAAAGCATGATCTGATTGTTTTTTGTTGGTAATGTATGCAGTGCCACGTGAGTGTAAGTCTGATTTGCTCGATTCATATGTTTTGTGCTAATTTAGAACTTGCCCCGTTACTCTAAGTCAAAGTGTAGATTAATTGAATTAGGAAAGGATCTAGGTCATTGTTCTTATCAGTATGCTTAGCCTAAAATGACCAACAAAAACTATGATATAGTCCCTTGTTCCTAATATTTGAGCCTAACATATACCTATTCTTTGACAACACTTGATTAACCTAGCCTTGTTAGTTGAAAAATCCTGAAATTGGCCCTGGTCCTTTCTTGAACATTGTGCACCTTGACTGAGGCAAAAAGCCTAAGTTAAGGGTGGCTACCAAAAGTGGTCTTGGTTTTGAGAACGGATATTGTACACCTCAACCCAGGCCAAAAGCGTAAGTTGTGAGTGGTTGGTGTAAGTGTGAAACAAAAAAATGAGGGGGTGAATTAGTGATATAGAGCAAAAAAAAAAGAAAAAATCATGTACTAGGTGCAAGAAAAGTGAGTGATGCCTTAATTGTAAGCTAAAAAGCAACTGAAGTGTAACAACAAGGCAAGAAGCTGAAAAATGAAAAGAGAGCACCCAGAAAAGCTTGAAATAGGAAAAAGGGAGAATAAGGTGAAAATAACAGAGATGGCAGGGCAAAAGTGTAGACAAATGCAGTGTCAAGGAGGGCCTTTAGTCACTATTTTTCTATAATATCATACCAAAGCCCCCTAAGCCTACGTTACAACCTAGAAAGTCTGATAATGATCCTAGTCCAGTTAGTTAAAGTCATGAGTATAGGAACAAGCCTTTGGTATTAGACATTGTGCATGAATATCATTTGTGATAGTGCGTGATCTTGCATAGTCCTAAGGATAAACATGAAAACATCATTGAGTATCAAATATGGGGCTTCTTTTTGTGAGCGCACTTGCATTGCATTGTTAGCACTAGACTGATTAAGTGATTGTGGATTGTTGATACTACCTTGCTTGTCATAGTTGTATTATCACATACACCAGTTTGTATTGGTTTGCTAGATAGCTGTTTGATCCTGTTTTGAAAAGTTGGTGAGGGTGTCTGAGTTTAAGATTTATGTGGTGTATGCCACCGGGTTGAGGTCTGTGTGTTACTATATTATCTATTTAGATTGAGTATGTAGCTTAAGGATAAATAATAATTTTAAGTTGAGGTTGCTGATGTGCTGCCAAAATACAACACTTTTAATGCTTAAAACTTAGAATTTTGTGTGTTCTCAATGCAATGTTAGTTGGTTTTATGTGTTTTTGTGTTTATATATTTAGGATTACAGGTTGGCCTTGATTTTGGGGAAAATTGCAGTAGTTGCTGATTTTTTCTGTTATACGAGACTCTTTACGGGCCATAGCATGAACAATTTTAGTGAGGGGTTGTTCTCTAAAGTTTATTCTACGAACATGCAGATGATCCGTAGAAGGTTTTACGTGTAGTAGAAGATGGTTCATGCTTGAGGATTAGAGACTTGGACTTTCAGTAATTTCATCAAACGAAACCCCTTTTATGAATCATAGAAGGGTGTCATAAAGTTGATGTTCATGTATCCAGCAGCTGAGTACAAAACCCTGATTATGGGCTGTGGAATGCAATACAGCCCCGTAAAGACCTTTCGTATGGCGTGCCAACTAGTTCTCCTATTTTGTTTAGGACTTGAACTTTTATTATTATAAATAAATTTTTAAGGTTATTTTTCATAAGTTTTCATCTAGTACTTAGAGAACTCAGTATTAGAGAGAGAAAATTGTAAGATCATATTGGAAAGTATTTGAGAACACTTGTATTTGAATTTTATCTTGAAGCTTGTGATTCTTATTGAAGTTGGATTTGCTTGTTCTTAATTCTACAGTGTAATTGTTTAATTATGTTTTCTAAATTCATAATTCTTGCATCCACATATTGCATGAGTAGCTAAATTCACAACTAGGGTTCTAAGAACCATGAAAAACTAACACAGTAAAATCGTATAACTCATAATTCTTAGAAGATGTATATATGCATGTATTAATTAATTCTCTTTATTTTGCATAGTGGGGACAACATTAGAACCCGTCTAGTGTTACTAACTGGACAAATGTAGTAATGAGTAGGAAAAAAGATTAATTAATAGGATATAATTGATGTGTTCTCGTCTAATCAACCAAACTGGGCCAATGGGAGGTTGTACTGGGACTGATAGGTAAGGGTTAGTAATGCATACTATGGAGATGGGCCAAGTCCTATAGTGAAATTCACCTCTGTCCTTTGACCAATGGGCTTGGTGAATAAACTTACCATGCTTCATGTTATATATTAGAAAAGAAATAGGTTATCTGGTGATACTGAGTTGGGGAATCATGGAGAACACAATATCCTAGTTTCTCTCCATATTGATTTCTCTCTTGTGATAGTTAGCTTAGTTATATTTTTCATTGATTATTAAACTCGCCCCCCTTTGGGGAAGTAAGTTGGTTAACCATTCAAATTACAATTAGAGAATTCTCATGAGTCTATGTATTCCCTGTGAGTTCGACTCTAACCTTTGTTTGGCTCTATTTCTTGACAGTGGCCATTTTATCCTCTAAAGAAGAGGTGTAACTTGGGCGACATCAGCTACATTAGGTGCAAGCGGAGCTACAAACTACTTGTATGCCATGGGTAGTCATCAAGATAAGGAGAAATCCCAGATGTTGTGACGGGTATGATTCGAGTCTTTACTCTTGATTGCTATGTTTTGATGGATCCTGGTGCCACATTATCGTTTGTGTCTCCTTATATGGCTAGTATATTTGATAGAATTCCTGAGTACCTTCTGGAACCCTTTGATGTTTCTACTCTAATTGGTGGGTCTATTATAACTGAACGAATCTATAGAGATTGTGTAGTGTTCGTCCATCATAGGGATACTCTTACTGATTTGATTAAGTTAGAAATAATTGATTTTGATATGATCCTTGGCATGGACTGGCTCCATGCCTATTATGCCTCCATTGATAGTAGGACCCGGACTATTAATGTCACGACCCAAGCCTAGGGCTTAGACGTGACATGGCTAATAGGGAACCTGAAGGGACCAAACAAGCCTCTTAACGTATCATTACACATCCTTGGTCGTAGAAGCAATAAAATACAATAATAGTATATAAATAGGGATAAACGGGACTAAGGGACAACTTTCATATCATAAACGTCAAGAGTCAAGATAGAGTCAAAACTCATAGTATAATACAGAACATGTCCAACAACACCTCTAAAACATAGATAGTTAGTGGGGCCTAAGACAAGCAACTGAGCTCACCCTCATAGTCAATATATATATATATAAAAGAAAGATAGTCTTAGAACATAGCATGAGATCATAAACATTGTCCCTAAAATAGAGGACTCACCAGAGCTTGAGAGATATCATACTAGCCACGTGGATGATGATGATCAAGGGGGATTTGGTCCCTACATGGTGACATCATGTAGGCATAGAGTATGCATTAGTACGTTTGAATGTACTAAGTATGTAGGATGCAATGCAACAAAAGATAGGCAACATAAACGAAATGCATACTGATAAGCAACAGAGAGCATAATACTGATATGGCATGCATGATCAATGCTTAACTAAAACATATTTTAATATAACATAATATATGTGCAAGAAGAGACCATCATTATAGAACCCATAGTTTACCAAGGTACAAACCCCTTTGGTTGGTTGGTGGATTGTCGCACCCTACCACCCATGGTGATTGAGATACTAACCCCTTAAGCTAGTTAACAAGGTTTCAACCCCTTGATTCATTGGTGGATAGTCACACCCTACCACCGTCGGTGATTGAGGTACTAAACCCTTTACTCGATATCAAGGTACAACCCCTTTATTAGTATCAAGGTACAAACCCCTCGACATGGTAACCCGGGTTCTTAACCCCCCCAGTAAGGCACGGTCACTTTCCAATACTAATATAGGAGAACATCATATACACACATTCCTTTCATTATCATAAAGTCATTCAACTCATAAAACATGCATTGGGACTTCAACTTCTGAAAATACATTAATCAGACATTTTATCAAATACTTGGCGGGTGTGTAGTGCTAGTGCAAAATCATACATTTAAAGAGTGGAATCATGATAGAAAATTTAATATAAAACCATTAATAGATACTTGGTAACACCCTCAAGCAATATACATCAAAACCCTTCACCAAATCTCATAATAGACCTTAAATTCATAGCTCAAAACATGCTAAAACAATCACAATTTCATGTAACCCCAACATTTTGTGTAGTGAAATTTATAATAGATAAGACCTATGAGTAAATCAACTTTAAATCATACAATTTTAGATAAAAGAAAGTTTGGGTATCATACATGAAAGGAACCCATAAAGAAACCCACATACCTTGACTTTGGAGAATCCTTGAAGAAGATTGGAGATGGAGACTTGAAACTTGAATGAGAACCTTAAGATCCGGATGAGTTTTGGGACTTGAAATTTGGAGGTGAAATATAGTCTAAGTGTTTGAGAGAGTATTTGAAAATGTCTTGAATGATATGAGGGTGAAATAAGGCTTAGTATAGGTATTTTTATGCATGGGAACACTTACGCCCAATACCCTAAAGTATTGGACCGAGATAGAAAAACAGTGCACCAAACTACACAGAAGCGCGCCCTTGGCACGTCGAGCTTGGGACACGGATCATCACTGGAAATCACATTTTTGGATGTGAAATTTCCTATGGTTGCTCTTAAATCAGGGTTAGACCCATTTTCCATTCAATTTGCCCCCCTGAACAAGAATATGAAGTTAGATTTTTTATATGACGCACGAATTTTGAGATATATGAAAATTATAATTTCAGACACTTCCGAGGTACATTTTTGGGGTCATTTCAGTTAAATTCCAATTTCTGAATGAATTGGTCCTAGAGTGGAAAGGTAATTCTATTGCACCTAAGGGAAATTTTACCTCCTACATTAGGGCCAGAAAACTAATCTCTAAAGGTTGTATCTACTACCTCGTGTGAGTTAAGTCTGATGATGTTGAGCCTCCTACCCTAGAGTGAGTCCTGATTGTGAATGAGTTTCCTGAAGTATTTCCTAAGGATCTGTCAAGAGTCCCTCCAGATAGGGAGATTGACTTTGGGATTGATGTTCTTCCTAGCAACCAACCTAACTCAATTATTCCATATAGTATGGCCTCGGTGAGTTGAAAGAGTTGAAAGAGAAATTGAGAGATTTGCTAGAGAAGGGTTACATTAGGTTGAATGTTTCTCCTTGGGGTGCTTCTGTCCTATTCATGTGAAAGAATGATGGGTCTCTCAGAATGTGCATTTATTATAGGCAACTGAACAAGGTCACGATAAAGAATAAATATCCTCTCACTAGGTTAGATGATCTATTTGACCAACTTCAGGGTGCCTCTTGCTTCTCAAAGATAGACCTCAGATCCGGTTACCATTAGTTGAAAGTAAGGGAAGGTGATATCCCAAAAACCACCTTTAGGACTTGATTTGGCTATTTTGAGTTCTTGGTCATGTCCTTTGGGTTGACTAATATGCTTGCAGCCTTCATCGATTTGATCAACAGAGTGTTCAGATAGTACCTTGATATATTCGTCGTTGTGTTCTTCGATGTCATTTTGGTGTATTCAAGAGAAGAGGAGGAGCATACCAATCATCTCAAAAGTTTCCTCCATACTCTCAAAAACCATGAGCTATAAGTAAAATTTTCAAAATATGAATTTTGGCTCAAGTCTGTAGCTTTTCTAGACCATTTTGTCTCAGACGATAGCATTCAAGTAGACACCCAAAAGATTGAAGTAGTTAAGAATTTTCCTAGATCAACCTCTTTAACTGATATCACAAGTTTCTTAGGGTTGGCATGCTATTATCGTAGATTCGTTGAAGGATTTTCTTCCATATCCTCACCTTGAATTGACTCAGAAGAAGGTCAAGTTTTAGTGGTTCGATGAATGTGAGAAGATTTTCCAAGATTGAAAAGAAGATTGACTACTGCATTAATTTTGACCTTGCTTTATGGGATGGAGGATTTTGTGATATATTAAGATGCATCTAGAGTTGGATTGGGTTGTTGTTGATGCAGGGGGAAAGGTGATAGCCTATGCTTCCAGACAGCTTAACGGTTTTGAGGGGAACTATCCTACACATGATCTTGAGTTAGTAGTGGTAGTATTTCCCCTTAAGATTTGGCACCACTATGTATACAGAGTACATGTAAATGTATTTATTGACTACAAGAGCCTGCAGTATGTCTTCAATCAAAAAGAGCTCAACTTACAGTAGAGGAGATGGTTGGAGTTGCTCAAGGACTAGACCTAAACATTCTCTACCACCTTGGTAAAGCTAACATTATTGTAGATGCTCTTAGCAGGTTGTCAATGGGTAGTGCAACCCTTGTTGAGGAAGGAAAGAAAGAATTGGCTAAGGAAGTGCACAGATTGGCCCAATTAGGAGTTCAACTTGAATAGAATGATGAAGGAGGAGTCAATGTCCAAAATGGGTCTACTTCATCTTTAGTAGCAGAGGTAAAAGAAAAGCAAGACCAAGATCCTATTCTACTTCCGTTGAAAGAGGTTGTCCGTAAACAAAAGGTAATGGTTTTTTGCAAAAGGAGAGATGTGTGTTAAGATACCAGAGTAGGTTGTGTGTTCCAAATATTGATGGTATTCAAGATAGAATTTTGGCTGAAGCCCACAATCTAGATATTTCATTTATCCTGGCTCTACCAACATGTACCACGACTTCAGGGAAGTCTATTGGTGGAGTGGAATAAAGAGAGATATTGCTAAATTTGTTTCCAAGTGCCCAAATTATCAATAATTTAAAGTTGAGATCAAAGGACATATGGATTGGCTTAGAACTTTCAGATTTCTGAATGAAAATGGGAGATGATCAATATCTATTTCATTACTGGCCTACTGAGATCTCGAAGGCAACATGACTCGATATGGGTAATTATGGATAGGATGATTAAATCAGCTCACTTCTTAGTAGTTAAGACGACTGATACTGCATAAGAGTATTCCAAGTTATATATCCGCGAGACTGAGAGGTTGTATAGAGTTCTCTTGTCCATCATCTCGGACAGAGAAGCTCAATTCATATCCTAATTTTGGAGATCTTTTAAGAAAGGATTGGGTACTGATGTGAATCTAGACACCATCTTACATCCTCAAACAGATAGCCAAGCTGAGCATACCATTCAGACCTTAGAGGATATGTCGAGGGCTTGTGTCCCTAACTTTAATGGGAATTGGGATGACCATTTACCTCTAATCAAATTTGTATATAACAATAGTTATCATGCAAATATTCAGATATCTCCCCATGAAGATTTGCATAGGAGGATATGTAGATCACTAATTAGGTGATTTGAAGTTGGTGAAGTCAAGTTGATTTGGCTTGATCTTGTCAATCAGTCGAAGGAGAAGGTGAAGGTTATTAGGGAAAGGTTGAAAACTGCCCAGAGTCTCCAGAAATCCTACATAGATGTGAGAAGGAGAGACTTGGAGTTTTAGGTAAATGATTGGGTATACTTAAAAGAATCAACCATGAAGGGTGTCATGAGATTTGGAAAAAAAGAAATCCAAGTCCTTGCTATATTGTCCCATATCATATTGTGAAGAGGATTAAGAAGGTCTCTTATGAGTTAGAGTTACCTTTTCTGATCTAGACGCGATCCATCCAATTTTTCACGTCTCAATGTTGAAGAAATGTTGAGTAGATCGATCATTGGTAATCCCTGTTAATAGTATTGGAGTGAAGGATAACTTATCTTATGAAGAAGTTCCAGTCCAAATCCTTGATTGTCAGATTCGCAAATTGAAGACTAAAAAGAGAGTTTCGGTGAAAGTCTTGTGGAGGAATCAATTTGTTTAGGGAGCCACTTTTGAAGCTGAGGAAGATATGAAAGCTAAGTACTAGCATCTATTCATGCCTGATGATAAGAATGTTGAAGGTATCTCCTTACTCTTAATTTGAATTGAATTGTCTATCCCTAAGTTGACTTTCTTATTCTTAAGTCTGAATAACAATTTTCTAGATTGTTGATTAGTCTGTTTGAGTGGCTGATTTTGTATTCAGTGGAGTCTTGATTGTTATTCGTACCAAGAGTCTATCTTTACTCTTAATTCAAGGACGAATGATTCCAAGGGTGAGATAATGTAACACCCAATAAAATTATCAAAATACTCCTAGATGAGAGGCACTCGCATAACATGTCATCCCACACTTTAATGGCCAATTCGAGACCAAAAATGTGATCATCGTAAAAAATTATGCGGAAAAATGGTCTTGGTTGGTTTTTATAGCAACCAAAATAAAACATAATTTTTCAATGCAAAAACGCAATTTCAAAAAAATATATGACATGTTAGCGTCGTGGACTTACCCTTAGATGTCATCCAAATATTTTCTACACGATTAGAAAACTTAATCAAAAAAGTTTTGACAAAAAATCTCAAAATTTGATGAAGTCTGTGACGCGTACTTGGTTCATTGAAGCAAAACTTTTCAATTTATAGTGAGGGATATTCCAAACTTTTCCCAACCTCTCCTAAACTTAAAACACGATCAAAATAGATTCTTTTGAGCATAAAAAGGATTTTAACACCCATTCTTAAGTTTCTCTAAATTTTTAACGAAGACCAAGGCTAAGGAGAAGAGAGGAAGAGCGAGGATTTAAGAGAATTGAGGATGAAATCTTTCTAGATTGATTGTCAAAATCCATAACAGGTATGTAAGGCAAACCAAAACATGAAACTATCCTTCCATATGTGTAACGACCCTAAAAAGTGCCCTGAAACGTGCTTGGAATGCCCAAAATTTTAATTTCTATATATCTTAAAATCCATTGACTATTTTGAAAATCTGACTTCATATTTGTGATTAGGGGGTCAAAATTAGGTGGAAAAAGGTCTAACCCCATTTTTTTAAGAGCAAAAAATTAGCAATTATAAATTAAGTGAGGAATTCTATTGTGGTTTGCGCGTTCCCTCCACGACGCGCCAAGGGTACGCTTTAGTGTAATTGTTTCTCCGCGACCTCTCCACGATGCGAAGAGATGTATTTTTCCTGGCAGTGTTTTCCTGTGCAGCCTAAAATATTCTAAGTGTTGGGCCCAAGTTTCCTAAATGTGTTTTTTTCTATACTTAGCCAAATTTCACTCTTATATCATCCTAAACTTTTCCAATACTCCCCAAAACACTTAGCCATATTTTCACTCCAAAATTCAAAACTCAAAACCCCCATCCGGAACTAAGGATTTTCTTCAAGCTTCAAGTCTCCAATTTCAAACTTCACCAAGAACTTCTCCAAAGCTAAGGTATGTGGGGTTGAACCATTGGGTCCTTTCACATATGGTGCCTAAGTCTCCTTTTTACTAATATTGCATTATTTAAAGTTGAATTTGCATGTGGGTCTTATATATTGAGAAATTTACCACACAGTTACGTTCATGAAAGTATGATTGTTTTAGCAGGTTTTGAGCTCTAAATCTTGGATCTACTATTGGAATTGATGTTAGGTTTTAATGTGAATGTCTTGGGGGTGTTGCAAAGTGTTGATTGATGGTTTTACTATAAATTTTCTTGCATCATTTTATCTCCAAATTGTATGGTCATTTACCCCCATTAAATACCCTCAAAGTCTTTAATAAAATGTCTGGCTAGGGTTTCTTATGGAAGTGAAGGTACAAAGCATAAGATATGATATGATTGACTATATGATGATGAATTTAGCTTATGAACATGAAGAATTCTACATAAAGTGTTGCATTAGACCATAGATAACCATGTGAGGTGCTTGTACCACTCCACCTAAGATTATGGTGTGTGACCATCATCAACCATGTGAGAGGTTTGTACTTCACCACCTAGAATGATTGGGATGTGACCATCGTCAATCGAGTTGGGGGTTTGTACTCATCAACTATGTGAGGGCTTTGTACTTTGCCACCTAGGATGATGGGGTGTGACCATCATCAATTATATGAGGGGTTTATACCATATCACCTAGGATGATGAGGTGTGACCATCATCAACCAACCAAGGTTGGGAATCTAGCTTGGTCTATTCTTTACTTATCATATCTTATATGAGCATGATTTATTTAATCATGCTTTACCTATGCATCGATCATACATGACATACTGCTATATCATGTTTATTATCTATCGTTATACATGCTGATTATAAAGCTTATCAGTCATTGTATTGCATCCCACATACTTAGTACATTCAAATGTACTAATGCATACTCGTTCCTACATGATATCACCATGTAGGAACTAATGCTCAAGTTGATCCTCCTCCTCCACGTGGCTAGATCGGTCCTACTCAAAGCTAGTTGGTGAGTCCTCCACTCTGGGGATCTTAGTCTATGCTGCTATTATCTATGTATTGAGATTCTTTCTTATGTTCTATTTTGATAATGAGGGTGACTTTGTTTACTTTGTCTTGGCCCCTGCTCTATCTATGTATCTAGAGGTGTTTGTTAGACAAGTTGTGCATCTATGATATGAGCTATAACTCCTTGGCCTTTATTGACATTGTTTTGTTAGATATCCCTTAGCCCCCTTTGCCCCTTATGCTTGTTTTATGTCTTTTATAGGCTCCCGCAACCAATGATATGTAATGATAAGTTGAGAGGCTTGATTGGGGTTTCTTTAAATATTCCCATTCATCGTATCACGTCTAGGCCCTAGGTTGGGGTCATGATAAAATTGGTATCAGAGCACTAGGTTAATAGATCCTCGAAGTCCAACACACTACGTTGATTAGTGTCCTATTCATAGTTGTGAAGCGTGTCATGACTATGAATAGGAGGCTATGAGGAATTTTAGGAAATATTTCCCTTCTTTATGTTCTATGTTGAGCTATAGAGTTGTAGTGAGTTTTCCCCCCTAAAGATTGTTCTTTTCTATTTTAGATCATGCTAAACACTAGAGGAAGACGGGTCCAAACTCCTGAGGAATAACCTAATAATGGTGAGCTTCGAGATACTCTTACTATGCTTGCCCAAGTGGTGGCCAACCAAGTCAAATAAGGGGCCCAAGCCCTGATGCTAATACCCCTGGAGCTAGGGTAAGAGACTTTATGAGGATGAATCCTCTGGTTTTCCAAGGGTCAAAGGTGGATGAAGATCCATAAGAGTTCAATGATGAGGTCTATAAAATCTTGAATATCGTTGGTATTAGGCCAAATGAAAAAGTAGAGTTGGTGGCATACAAATTCAAAAGGGTAGCCCAAATTTGGTATGACCAATGGAAGGGTGAGAAGGGTGTTGTTAATGTGGTGCTTTGGGAGGAGTCAAATTGGCCATTCTTAATCGATCTTTTCCCCTTGAGCTTAGGAAGGAAAAGTTGGTAGAGTCTATAAACTTGAAATAAGGTTCTTTGAGTGTGAGAGAATATGCCCTCAAATTTAATCAACTTTCAAAGTATGCTCCTCACTTGGTGGCCTATCCTAAGTTAAGGATGAATAAGTTTGTTATGGGGGTCTCCGACTTGGTAAGTAAAGAATGTCGGTCTGCCAAGCTTATTGATGACATGGACTTGTCTCGGTTGATGACATATGCTGAGCAAATGGAAGAAGAAAAGTTGAGAAAAAGAAGGGGCCATGAGGCCAAGAGGGCCCATTTTGAGGGCAAGTTCCAAAGGG
>JAOTQJ010115357.1:0-10855 GCA_025642045.1 Solanum sejunctum
TTGATTCATTGCTGCCCTGTTTTGTTAATTTCGTCGCAATAGCATTTTGTGACGTTTTGATGTCGTAATGGTATTCAAAAAGGTTTTTGGATGTTATGGGTTGTTGTTGTTGCTGCTGACTGATTATTTGAGCCTAGTTGAATTCTCAAGGCAATGTATTTTAAGGGAAAATTCTGTTGAAATTTTTATAAATTTAGAACGAAAGGTTAGAGATTAAGGTTCGATACGAATATAAAATTGTTGGCGTTGTTGTAATTATGTAGACGTTGAACGTCCGTAAATATAAGATGGATTGACTTTGCGTTGGAGCTAGTTGGAAAGCGAGTTTGCGGTGTGTGAAGTTTTTCTATCCTTTGGCATGAAATCGTGAGCTTATTCAACGTTTTATGATTTGAAAAATGATATACGTTTATGTTTGGCCAAGTTTATGGTAATTTATTCCTTCTTAGTGTGTCGAGTTCTGAACCTATAAATAGTGTTTGTTTGAATGGAATTAGTGAATTGGAAGGTTTTAAGTACGTTTCTTCAAAAATTCCCTCTAAATGTGATTTTGAGCAATTTTGAGAACATTTAGTGAAAGAATTATTATTTGACTTCGAAGTGAATATTTTATATATTTTCAAGTGTTTGAAACTAGTTTTTATGCATATGATTCTCATGACTCTGTTCATGCCCATTTGGCCTTGTTCACCGATTCCCAGGCCGGATATTTCATACGCTGATATGATTATATGTATATATATATTCCGAGGTTGGCTGGATACGATGGGTCGGTTTGCCCATGGACCGGCTTTGCTTAGTGAAGACATAAGGAGCTGGGATGGGATGGCATCATAGCGTGTGAGTGCTGGGCCGAGTTCGCCTCGACTCACGGGAGTGCGTGGCACCATCGCGTCGGCTCCATAAATGGGCATGATGACCTTTGTGCTTTATAATGCGTGAACGCTTGGCACCGTCGCCCTAGTTCACGCAGATCATTTGTGAGTTTGTGTGGAGATTTGGTGATTTAAAATTTCTGGTGTTATGCTGTAGTATGGCGCGCGTTTGGAGGTTGCCATCATTCCCGTCCGATATGCATTATTTTGAGGTTTTAAAAAAAAAGAGAATAAATATTTTTATGTTGACATACAGGTTTGACTTCTATACTATTATTTTTGGATTGTTATTTTCGCTCACATTTTGGGCTTTCTGCTTTACATACTTGGTACGTATTTTGTACTGACCCCCCTCCTTTCGGGGGCTATGTTTATACCCGCAAGTACAGACGAACAGGCTAGAGGGTCGTCTTCTTAGGACTTCTGCCTACCGTTGAAGTGCTCCCTTGCATCATGAGCAGATCGTTGGTATATGCTTGTACACGTTCAGTTTGCATTTATATATATATATACTCGAGGGTATGACGGGGCCCTGTCCCATCGTATGGTCCGGTTTCTGTACATAGAGGTCTGTGGATTCATGTGGATGTGGGAAATTACGTTGGTATGATCTCGTTTGTATGATGTGTTTGTTGGGCGGCTCTGCCGCAGCGATGACCTTGTCGGCCCGCATATGTGTATGTATATTTGTTCTTATGGCAATATCTGGTACTGTTGGGTTCGCTGTTTGCAGGTGGGGTTGGTTAGAAAAACAGAGGAAACTCTATCAAAATTTTGTGAAATCCCTTAGCGGTCGTAAATAAAGATTCAGTATAAGTGTTTGTCTGGGTGCCCTATCGGCACCATTCACGGCCCTTGAGTGGGGTCGTGACACATAGAATGCTTAATTTTCCTCAACATTAACAACATTCATAAATCACGTGTCTTACCATAAATCCTTCATCACATTAGAGATTTCTCATATAACTTAGTCCAAACATGGTGGTTATATGTATTTAGCTTAAAATCATGGAATTCAAGAGTAACGAACATGAGAGGGATAACTTAAAGTCATTTTAAATAACTCACTAACATACTTACAAAACTCCAATTTGGGTGTCATGAAAATCATTTCAAAATTCATAATGTTTTCAAGTCTTTCAAGAGGCCATAACTTACAAAGCTTTAATATAATAAACATATCATAATCTCAATCATTAGTAGGAGCCCATGCATCAATAAATCAAGAATTAATAATTTTTTAACATTTTTCATGTAATGGAGTTATAATAAAAAATACTCATAAATAATTAGTCATTAGAATCAAGAAATTTGATAAAAATAGTTTTGGGCTCTATGGGTGAAAACACCCATAGATGAAGACCCACATACCTTAATCTTTGAGTTTTCTTGAAGAAGTACTTGAGGAAATCCTGACGGTTGATTGGGTTTTTGAAATCCAAAAAAAGTTTTTGAAATTCTTGAATTTTAGTGGCATAGTTGATGATTTTTCGGGGATGAATTTGAGAGATATTTTGAGATCTTTTAGTGTGAAAAATGTCTAAGGAATGAGGGTTTTCCATCTATATAGGCAATTGGGTTAATTGCCCCCAAGTGAAAAGAAAGGTTTTTCGTTGTGCAACTACTTATTTACGTAGGAGCTATAAATGTTTTAATCATTTTTGTTATGATAAACTTTTTGGACTAGGCCGCGACAAGTCTGTCGCAGCCTGGTTGCACATAGCTACTAGTTTGCAAAATGTCACCGAACAAATTATTTTTTTTGACATGAGAAAAATATACCATGTAGGTAACCCTTTTTCGACCTAATTTTGTCCATTGAAAAAGAATATGAAGTCGAACTTGTGAAATTCTTCACAAATTTTGAGATATTAAAAAACAATACATCATCGGGTCTTTCTGAGCTATGTTGAGGGGTATTACAATACCCTCTCCCCCCCCCCCCCGCTCGTGAACATTCATCCTCGAATGTGAATAGGCAACTTTCAAAGTTTCTTATAATTGCACATAGGACTTCGATCAGAATCCTACTCTATGAACATGCATGCACAACAAACAACTCAAGACTAAACTAAATGATGCATGAGGTTTTAATATGAATCTTTCCCCTCCACTAACATCCAACTCAACAACCTACGCCCAAACATTAACACCTTGGATATGAAGCCAATCTACACCAATTCCATTATCATATAAAGAGTATTCATAACTTACCAGGTGAAGCACCATACTAAGTTTAGGGACCCTTAGAGGGGTATGGTTGAGATCATCGACGATTATCCTTATAATTCTTAGGAACTAATAGATAATGTCTCAACTTATGATCCATTGCACACACTTAAAACATGTACTTGAACCAGCTAAACAATCTCCCGGATGGTAATTTCTATAGTTGTTGCATGTAGAAGGAGCTTGACCACCAACACTGTCACCTAGATACTTGGGGCTAGTCACCCTATCGTTGTGAAACTTAGGCCTAAAAGCATTATCAAAATATGATCCATCTCAATCCGACCCTTCTTAGACTCTCCACTCCTTCTCTTCCTAATCTTATCTCCTACAAGTTGCTCGACATAAGTCATGAGCCGAGACAAATTCATTTCTTAAACTGGCATAGCGGTGTGATATTCTTCATTATCCAAGTCATATATCCCCAAAACAAACTTGTTGATCCTTGCCCTAGAGTCGGCAACCAAGTGAGTAGCATCTTTTGAGAACTTTTTGAACTTAAGGGAATACATCAACACACTAATGGAGCCTTGCTTAAGATTCATGAACTCCATCATTTTTGCCTCCCTTAATTCAATAGGAAAGAACTAGTTGAGGATGATGGCCTTAAATTCCTCCTATGGGATGGGATCATTGTTATCCCTCTTTAGCTTCCATTGAGTAAACCAAATTTGTGCAACACCCTTGAGTTGGTAGGCCACAAGTTTCACCTTATCCTCTGAACTCACCCCATAATAGCGAGCACCTTATATATCATTAATGAACTTTTGGGGATCTTCTTCCATTTTGGAATTATGAAACTCCGGATAGTTCATCCTTGTAAATTCCCTCACTCTTGAGATTGTAGTGGGAACATGAGGAGCTTAGACCCCTTGGTTTGATTGGTTTGTCATGACTCCCAATATGGTAATGGCATTCTAGATTTCGACATATGTAACTCCTCCTTCTTGGGGAGCTAGAGCAGCCGGATCCTCCTCGGGTGTGAGAGCCCTCTGTGGTTTTCCTCTTGGTAGCAACATGATCTAAATGAGCAAATGAGTTCCCGTTAGGAAAGGAAGCCTTATTTTAAAACCTAAAGCACGACATAGATCATGAAAAAGTGAACCATTTCCTAAAATGCGTTATAGCTTCGTATTCATAGTTATAGCACACTTCACACTTGTGAACAAGACTCTACTCAACGTGGTGTGTTGGATGTCCAAAAATAATTTATAAAACTAGTGCTCTGATTCTAAGCTTGTCACAACCCAAGCCTAGGGCATAGACATGACACAGCGAATGAAAAGACCAAAGGTAATCCAAATAAGCCTCTTAGAATATCATTTGCACAACTTTGGTTTCACGTAAACAATAAAACATAAATAAGAACATAGCAAATAAGTCTAAAAAACAGTAAGTAGAACTTAAGCTATAGGGGAATAGGGACATAGTACTTTCATCACTTCCCACCATAATCAATGACATCAAATAGCATCACATAAGGGATAGTGTCTAAGGGATAAGTTTCCATTAAACTCAACATCAAACTATAGGTGCATAGCATAGTATCCAACAACACCTCTAAGTATGAATAGGATGGAGGCCAAGATATGTTCAAGGCTCACCTTCAAACTAGAAAGTAAAGTGGAATAAAGTCTCAACATTAGTAAGATTGAGACCAAATATTATCCCCAAACTAAAGGACTCACCAATTCTCTTCTTTTAATAATCCAAAGTTAACCACATGGAGGATATTAATGAGTGTCAGTCACTGCATCGTTAAATCATGCAGGCATAAGAATATGCATTAGTACTTTGAATGTACGGATATGTATCTATGCAATGCATGACATGGAAATCCATAATGAAATGATTCATGCTAAGTCTTGTGATAAAAATTATACATTTACGGAGACATTTGTAAGTCATAATCAAGCTAATATTATTTAAACATGAAAGACAACTTTAGAAAGAACATAGTACAGTGCATAGATGAACATAATTGAGAATAAGCAAATTATATAAACTTGGAGTATACATATGGGTGATCATTTAGACATTTTACTCTCACCATAGAACATGGAATAATACACATGAGAAATAAAGAACTTACCGTTACTTGAATGCAGGATAGGTCATATAAACTTAAATTAGTGAGAAATACACAATATCATACATAATTAAAGTATTAATATTATTGGGTGATCAATACATCATTTTACATAAAAGACTATTTTATCATGAAAGGAACATTGATAATCATAATGGAGACCACATTACACACTTATAGACATCATCATATACCTTTAGGGAAAAATACTTTGAATTTGTGAAATAATGAATCCTAGAAACATTAAAATCACCTTTGGACATAACATAAAGGAACCATATTAATTTATCATAAGGGGACCTATTGGGAACATCAGGAGAACTTGAACATAGGTGATAAAATTATTTGAGTTCTTAAAATGATGAGTTATATAAATTTGAAGCACCATCAATAGTAGTAAGCATATTCGGACATAATAATAAGGAATCATCATAATCATCCTAAGAGAATATCTTGGGAACACGAGCATATATAAGAAAACCATAGATCAAGAGTGACATATACCATAAAGCTTTGCGGAGATCATAAAATATAGTGAGAGAGACCATAAACAATATCAACCATGTGAGCTTATCTATGGAGTCCCGATGTTTTCCCTGCACCAAAAGAAAGGGGAAAGTCACTTGCCAAGGTCAACCTTCTAGTGCCTAAGTGGAACCATTAAGCTTTATGTGAACTGGGTACTCACCTCTAGTTCTTAGACTCGAGTAATCACCTAAAGCCCGAACTCGGGAACTCGCCTCAAGCCCTCACATTTAGGGTATTCGCCTCTTAGGGATTGAGTAACCACCTCTAACCCTTTTACTTACGGTGGCACATTGCTTTAGGACTTGGGTGATTGCCTCTAGTCCACTCGATGCTAGGTGGTCTCTCACAAGAGTAGGAAAATCATAGGTCATAGTATCATATCAGAAAATCATTCCATGTTATGTGGGAGGGCTACTTTTTGAATCCCAACCCATTGATATCATAAAGTCAAAGTCATAAGATAGCTCCTTAATCATTCCTTAGATGGGAGATCCTCCACCACAATACATTCATTCATTAAATAGATGGGAGTCCTCTAGCATTAACATTTATTCATAAGAAATATTTCATATGTGTCACGACCCAAGCCTAGGTCGTAGATGTGACATGGCGAATGGGAACCCAAAGAGACCCAAACAAGCCTATTAGCATATCAATTACACATTCTTGGTCGCAGAAACAAAGTAAACAATAACAAGAGATATAATAAAAGTGGAACTAAGGGAAAACTTGACATTCATAAAAATATTTAGTCAAGCTCATAGCATAAGTACATCATAATATCCAAAACACCTCTAACATGGAATGGAGTAGGGGCTAAGACACTCTCCGAGCTCACCCTCATAATAACAGTATTCACCTTAAAGAAGTCTCAGAATAGCAAGAATAAGTAGATGGTGTCCTCGGGCTTGAGGACTCACCAATCTTATCTCCAAAATATCAGCTAGCCATGTGGAGTATGATCAAAAGGTGATCCAGTATACATGGCAATATCATATAAGCATAGAGTATGAATTAGTATATTTGAATGTACTAAGTATGCGGGATGCAATGCAGTAAGACATGAGCCAATATAGTCAAAATGCATAATCATAAGCAATAGATATATGTAATCTCAATATGGCATGCATGATCAATACTCATAATAATACATGCTAGTAAATCAATCATCTTGCAAAATATATATAGTATACACTTATGTGTGAAGCGACCTCAACTGACATAAACCAAGTAGCTATAACTTGGAATCTAAGGCATGACACTCCCCCGGTAAGGGGTGTGGTCTACTTGCCAAGGAAAACCAAACATGATAACATCATTAGATGGATCCACTAGTACAGCAAGGTAATGATCATAATCCTATGGTAGCACATACTTTAGAGATAAAAGACTTTATGTAAGGACCCTTTAAGTCGAACCCTCATCTTAAGCCTCAATCAGTGCTATGTCAAATCCCATAGGATACTTGAAATAATTATAACTTGTATAACTTGTAAGAAACATGGAAACATGACATAAGTAGCTCTTGAGACATGCTTAACCTCTTATTCTGAGCCTAACTTGAAACTGAGAGTAGATCATAATCATACATGACCCCTTGCTTTAACATGAATGACTCACAAGAGATAAAAATCTTTGAATAGGGCTTTGCTTATAACCTATAAAATCATAGATAATTTTCATGAATTCAAGACATACTTGAAAGCCCTTAATCATCATATAGTCACTGACTTGCAAATAAGGAAATAGATCATCAATAACATGAGAATTCTTGACTTGACATTTTATCAAACACTTGGTGGGTTCATGATATTAGTTCAAAATCATGCAATCTGAGAGTGAAATAAAATGAGAAAACTTAATTCAAATCAACCCACCAACATGTAGTAAAACGCTCATGAAGGTTAACTTGGAATACATTACAAAAGTAATAATAAAGCATAGCTTCATAGCTTAAAACATGTATAGTAACAATAGATATAATCAAATTATGGTATAAGCTTGAAATAGATAGTCGTGCATAGTCAATCAATATTTCATAAAACCCTAACATGATTCATGCTCATAATTTATAATAAAAGATACCCATAGGTAATACAACTTGAAAACATGCAATTTTTATAAAAAGAAAAATGAAATGGATAATATTCACATACCTCAACTTGGATTTTCTTGAGATGAACTTGAAGAAAACTTAGAGCTTGAAGTGAATCCTGGAGTTCCAAAGTAAGCATAAAATCCTTGAATTCGGTATGAGATATTTAGTTAAGACTTGGAGAGATTTCCGAGAGGGTCTTAAGTGATATAGTATTAAAAAATGATTAAGTATAGGTGATTTTACGTCTAAGTGGGCATCGGGCTATGACCCCAATGACCTTGGCCAAAATAGAAAAACCAAGGAAAAACTTACATTGGTTCATGTCCTTGGTGAGATATGGACCCATCACATAATTTGTACTGCTCTGCACCCCTGGCACGTCGCGGCCAGGGCGTTGATTCTCTCCGAAAATAGTAAATTAGAAAAAATTATTTTTAGCTACGGGTCCTCTAAAATCTGAGTTATACCTATTTCCAACTCAATTTTGCCCTCTGATCGAGAATATGAGGTCAGATTTTCGATATCATGCACGAATTTTGAGATATATGAATATTACGATTGTGGACATCTTTGAAGCACATTTTGGTGCATTTCAATAAGTAAATATTAAACATAGAATGTCTCATAAATCTTCATTTCTCATTATTTAGACATCATACTTCAATGCATATAGTGTATATCATCAATTTAAATCATTCTTAAATAACCTATCACAATCGTACATATCATCTTTTAAAAACATGGACATGAAAACATGAAATTCACTCCATACAATCCTCAACTTCATAGTATCTCATGATATCACAACATTTATAGGTTTGAATATCATTAACTAGGTCATTAAACCATCACATCATAATATCAAATAAAGGGCTTCATATCATTCATAACATTTATAACATTCTCACGAACTCATACCATGCTTAATTTGCCTTTAACATTAACAATATTCATAAATCATGTGTCTTATCATAAAGCCTTCATCACACAAGAGATTTGTCATATAACTTAGTCTAAACATGGTGGGCATATGTATTTAAGCTTAACTTACAGAATTCAAGAGTAAGGAACATGAGAGGGGTAACTTAAAGTCATTTCAAACAACCCACCAACATACTTGCAAAACCTTAGTTTGGTTGTAATGAAAACTATTTCAAAATTCATAATATTTTCAAGTATTTCAAGAGGTCATAGCTTACAAAGCTTTAATATAATAAGCATATCATAATCTCAATCATTAGTAGGAACCCATGCATCTATAAATTAAGAATCAACAAATTTCCAACTTTTTTCATGTATGGAGTGATAATAGAAAATATCATAAAGAATTAGTCATTAGAATCAAGAAATTTGATAAAAATAGTTTTGGAGCTCCACGGGTGAAAGGACACATAGATGAAGACCCACATACCTTAATCTTGGAGTTTTCTTGAAAAGGTACTTGAGTAAAACTTGAGAGTTGAATTGGGTTGTTGAAATACATAACAAGTTCTTGAGATTCTAGAATTTGAATGGGATAGTTGATGATGTTTTGGAGAGATTTTGGTGTGAAAAATGGCTAAGGAATGAGAGTTTTCCATTTATATAGGCAAACAAGCTATTACCCAATTCCCCCAAGTGAAAAAGAAAGGTTTTTTGGACTTTTTGAACTAGGTCGCGACAGGCGCGCATCACCACCTGGTCGCACACAGCTACTAGTTTGCGAAATTTCACCCAAAAAATTATTTTTCTAGCATAGTCAAAATATAACTTGTAGGTAAACCTTTTCCCACACAATTTCACTCTCTAAACAAGAATATGAAGTTTGATTTGTGAAATTCTGTACGAATTTTGAGATATTAAAAAAATGTATCGTAGGATCTTTCTGAGCTACATTGAGGGGTGTTACATTGCAAAAACCTAATTTGGATGTCATGAAAACCATTTCAAAATTCATAATATTTTCAAGTCTTATAAGAGGCCATAACTTACAAAGTTTTAGTATAATAAGCATATCATAATCTCGATCATTGGTAGGAGCCCATGCATCAATAAATCAAGAATCAACAAATTTCTAATATTTTTTATGTAATGGAGTGATAATAGAAAATACTGTAAAGAATCAGTCATTAGAATCAAGAAATTTGATAAAAATATTTTAGGGCTTCCCGGGTAAATAGACCCATGGATTTCACCCTCATACCTTAATATTGGAGTTTTCTTGGAAAACTACTTGAGGAAAACTTGAGGGTTGAATTGGGTTCTTGAATTCTAAAACATGTTGAAATTCTTGAATTTTAATGGGATAGTTAATGATGTTTTGGAGAGAATTTTGAGAGACTTTTGAGAGCTTTTCGTGCGAAAAATGACTAAGGAATGAGTTTCCATCTACATAGGCAAATGGGTTATTACCCAATTCCCCCCAAGTGAAAAGAAAGGTTTTTTAGAATTTTTGAACTAGGCCACGATAGGTTCGCTATTAGACACCGTAAGTTAGAACCCATAATTGCTTAATTAGTTTGATTTCATAAAGTTTGGGACCAAATATAAATTTTATTCTAAGTTTAGTCCTTAATATTAAATTGTTGTGGGTTCATGTGTGTGGCTATTTCTAATTGGTCCATGTGGGAGATGTTTGCCTATATATATGTGTGTGTGTGTGTGTGTGTGAACTTATTTCTTGTACAAAAAGAAACTTCTACACTTAGTGAAAAAAAGAAGAAGAAGCAACCTGAAAGCTGTAGAACCCTCCCGAGTTGCTACAGTGCCAAGAAAAAATATTATAGTTTTTTGAGATTTTGATTATTTGACGATTCAAGCTTGGTATATTGGATCCCCTAAGTGGCATAGAGGCATTAGTTGGTCAAGGAAAAGCTTGGTTTGACGGCTAAGAGGATTTGGGTCTAGTAAGGAACTTGAAAAGTATGTTAATTTCTTCATTTATGTTAATTAAAGATTGTGGGGCTGTTAGAGATGTGTGGAATTGAAGGTAAAACATGATAAAAGGGTTGGTTGTTAGTTTGAATTGTGAATTTTGAATTTGGGGTTGGAATTGAG
>JAOTQJ010115368.1:0-10855 GCA_025642045.1 Solanum sejunctum
GGTTCGCTGTTTGCAGGTGGGTTTGTCACTAAAACAGAGGAAACTCTGTCAAAATTTTTGAGAAATTCCTTAGCTGTTGTAAGTAAAGATTCAGTGTAAGTGGTTATCTCGGTGTCCTATCGGCACCATTCACGGCCCCTGGGTTGGGTCGTGACACTGTGATAGTCAGGCAATAATGGGTAGGGTAGGGAGCATAATGTACAATGGTAAATTATGGCACATAAGACAGAGACATAATAGCATCAGAGAACTACTCTCTAGTGGAATTATCACAATTGACTATGTAAAGCCAAAAGATAATGTGCCAGATCCACTTACAAAAGACCTAACTAGAGAGGGAGTTTAATGTCATCTAAGAGGATAGGTTTAAGGCCTAGGACAAGCCAAGTATGATAGTAACTCTACCTAGCAGATTAGAGATCCCAAGAGCTAGGTTCAAGGAGATCAAACAAAGTTGTGTTTGATAGTCCAACATTGTCAAATAATCTAACCCATTCTAATGATGAAGACAATGTTTAGAGATCAGGATAAAGTTTATACTAAAACTTTTTAATGATTTCTAAGTTTGGACAGGTATGACCAAATAGTTTCTCTATGGAAGTAAACATTTAGAAATCACCTATGTGGGAGTGAAATGAAAGCCGTTTCAAGGAGAATGTTAGCAAAGGTCGATTTTCTAAGCTCTCATGAAATTGGGATGTGTTCATTGCTGAAATGAAAAAAATCACGAGAACCATAGATGGTAAAATGCTGGTTATGTGACTTATATTATCTAGGTGTAATTCAAGTTCGACGGTTCAAAGATATCACATCTATCGATTGATCGAGTGCACCCGATATAAATTCACTAAGGAAGTTAAAAGGGAAACCCACTAATCCCGATGCAACTAGTCTTTGTTTGTAATCACACACAAGTCTATGTATAACTATCTTTCGTGTTATAGCCATTCCCATTCATTTGGGGGATTGTTAGATTCAATATAATGGGTGAGTGGAAAATGGTACATTGTATAAAGATTGGTGTATTGAAAATTATGAAAGTTGCAATTATGATTGAATTCATTTCATTCATGAACATTCATGCAACCTTTCATATTTCGGTGCAACCTTTCGTCTACTATACATGAACCATTATACCATCCTATTGGTTATAGATATCTAAATGATTCAGATATTGGTACAATATAACAACTTTACAACTTAACAACTTAAGAACATGAGAACTTGAGAGAACTTTTGGTGAAAAAATTTAAGACAATTTTCAAGAAAGAAAAGTGTTATTTCGAAAAATGCAAGTGTTATTATAAGCCATTCAGTGGTTCGCTGGATAACAAATTTGAGATACTGTTATTAGTTTTTCGTGAGTCATTTTATCCTAGGAGGATATATTGCATATCCTTGGGTACTTGAGGGGAATAATTTTCTTAAGGAAACTTATGAATTTAGAGGATTTGAAACTTCTCTCCTTTCATATGGTCTAATATTCTTGAAATTGATTTAACTTCATATTGAATATTATATTAATTATATGAAATTTATATGAAGTTATTTTATTGGAAAAGTTAACAATTGTACTATACAATTATCTTTATTACTTATAGTAACAACAATATCGAAAAGAACAAGCTCTAATTCTGCAGTTGTCTGACAATCCAGAAAATGTTTTTATGATTTAATCTTCCCTGTCGGAGCTGTTTATTTTATTAGTCTTAAGCTCCAAAAATAGGATAGTTGACTTCTTCAAAATTTATTTTATCATTTATGTTCTATTGATCAATTGGATATATGCAGTATAAAAATAATATGCAATAAGGTGCATAGAACAATTGTGATTTGAAGGAATTCCTTTTTATAGGTTGAGTGTCCATTCCTTCCACCATAATAAGGAATCTAAATAGTCAACTCAATTAGTTAATTGAACACAGCTTAATGGAAGACATTCATTTTGGTGGTATCACTAAGTCGTGGAGACCAGAAAAGTCAAAAAGTTGGGGACTAAAAATGGCTTACTATGTTTAAGCCTTACAGTTACTATTTAAGTCTTTCGCTGAGAATAGTAGCCAGACCAAGTGGTTCACTTGGGGACTAAAAATGGTTCTGGGTGCTAGCAATGCCCAGGGTGTAAACTCGAGGCTTGACAAACTTGGTATCAGAGCACAGAGTTCAAGAGTCCCAGGGTGTCTATGGAACCAAGTCTAGTAGTGTCTGTATTATTGGTGTGAAGTACTCCACATCCATAATAGGGAGGCTACAGGACAATAGGAAGTGTCACTGTCAATTGTTATTCACTCATGCTTCAGAGTTTACCTCTGTTAAGTCCATTCTAATTCATGCATTCATGCCTTGTTTTCAGAGCATGCCTCCACGTAGAGCCGATGGACCAGCCAGAGGTAAAGGGCCCCCAGTCGGGCATAATGCAAACGAATCTAATCCATAAATTCTTGAGGGACCTAGAGGTCCAGCGAGAAGTCATAGAATACATTTCAAAAATAACAAAAACTTATTCATAATCCTAAATTTGATGTCATGAATATAAAGTTTCTAGAATAATGTGAACAAGATTAGAAAGTTACTTCAATGGGTTTCAAGGCCATTTGGTTGTGTTGTTGAAGTGGTTGTCTTGCGTGTTCGAGCTTTGCATCCAAGAAGACTGTAACTGCCCAGTAGCTCCATTTTCATTGTCTTTCTTACTGTTCAAACTTCTTAATATAATCGCTTGATTTTAATAGCCATACCCTTGAATATATTCATTTAAATTTTGTCCAGTTGTAACTCCTTTGAACTATTGAGCCCCCCTACCCCCCTCCATAAAAAAAAATATGAAAGTTGTTAGTAACACTTCTAAAGCCAAATAATAAAAATATTGATAAGATGGTATAATTTAAAATTTTTAGTTTCAACCTAGCTAGGTAGAAATATCAAATGTTTTTTGACACTGATATTTTGGGAAATTCTTTTTTGAATATACCTATTGTCTCGAACAATCACTTTTAACGGTTAAATGATTCTAAGAAAAATGAACAACATTACCTTGTTATTAATCTCATGAGTATATGTGGGAGAATGTTGGAAGTTATGATTTGAGTGGTTAACAACATTTGAATTTCTTCCAACCTAAGCTTCTTTGTTGTTATGATTTTGTTTTCCTGTCTCAGCAACTTGAGTGGAATATCTTGAGCTTGTGCTATAAGGTGACATTCTTATAGGACCTCCATGGATACTGATAAATCAAAATGACAAGAACAAAGCTTATTTACATCTAAAAAATGATTAAAATTTTTTTTGGGAATATCTAAACAAAAAAAAATTGTCATATCAATAATAAAGGGAAAAAGGAAAATAACCTTATCTTATGAGGAAGTTCATTATTCAAGCAACTCAAAATTCTATAGCCACCACTTATATTTTCCTGCTTAGACTTCATCAGATGACTTTCTATTTTCTCCAAAGTTTGAATATATTGCATCGGTTATTGGAAGATAATGCTATTTGTCTTAGGGTTTTCTTGTATGACTGTTCAAGTACTATTGAAATTCCATATGGATGATTCACAAATAACTTTGACTTCAACTGAGAAAGAGATACAAAGGAGTAAGATCGTTGCAAACCCAAAGAAGAACAAATAGAAAAGTAAGGTAGTCCCATGACAGCAACATGTTAAAAGAGCAAGTAGGTCTAAAAATAGGGAGGAATTAGGAAACCCCACAAGTTGAGCATGTTCATATAGAGAGGATGCGTTGGACTGGGCCCTTGTGGACCAAGTCGAATAGTTTGTTATGTATTTGCGTTTGGGCCCAAAAGTGTGTACTTTTTTTCTTTTGAATAAATAAAAGCCTAGTTTTACTTTTAAAAAAAAAGACTTCATGACGTCACTTCCTTGATTAAGGATCATGAGCTTTTCTTGTTCTAATATTCCAATATTAGAATGATAAGTTGGCTTTATGAAATCTCTTTTCAAATATGGAATTTTTGGCATATGTGGATCCTTGGCCTTAGTTGAAATTATGAAAGGCTGGTTAATGGTGAATTTTGATTTCAAGGACGACTCTCTTTCTAATTTCTCCAAAATTGGGATTTTGGGCAGTAGTTGTTCAAGAATCATGTCATTTATTTTAGGATTCTCTTGATCCCTTCTTCTTAAAATACTCATATTGTCATCTTGTTTCTTCATAATAACAGGCGTAGGGTAACTATTTTAGGGTTTTTGATTTATCCCATATCACTAAAACTGTTTTTGCTTGTTCCTCCTTACACTTGCAATATGAAAACATTGTTCACTCCCATGCAATAAATATAAGATAATGAATAATCCTCATCCTCATCAAAGGCTGATGAATAACTAGAAATGTTCGTGGTGGTCATGGGTTGCTTCTCCTTAGTAATAATATTAAATAATTTTGAAACATCCTGAAAATTGTGATGATGATTTGGAGAAGAATTTTCTATCGAGGTACTAGGTATAATGGTTGTGTTCATGTGCTACTCTTGAGGCATATCAAATATTTTTGACAATTCTACTTCACCAAAATGAAAGATTTTTGAGAGGTCAGCTTTTGTGCCAAAAATCATATATTTTTGACAAGTCTATTTCTTCGGCAAATTCAAATGCATTATCCCATGATATAGTTGAGAGAATAAAGACCTTGATGATCAATATTAATGTAACTATTTGGAGCTTTATCCATGTTTATTGGTGTATATAAAAAAATAAATCCTGAGGAAGAAAGGGAGGATCATAGTTCTTAATTTTCTATGCAAAGACAAATATAAAACAATCCATTGTGGCCATACTTATATAATGTGATAGTGATCTAGTATATGGGCTATAATATTTTTTTAAACACAAAATAAATGTAAAAAAGTAACAAAAGTAAGTCTCAAAATTAATATATATATATATATATATATATATATATATGAAAATGCGGAAAATGTTGTTTACAACCCCAGTCTGGTGACATGAGTACAAGGCTTCTAGAATGATATGAACAAGGGTCGCATGGTAGTCAAAGGCTACAACTAGCAATTCGGTATATATTATGATGAGACCTGACGTCCAAAAAAACTATAACTATCTGAAAGATAATGACAAATGTTAAGTTAAAGAGCGAGTGAATCTAAAGAAATTATAGACCATATACTAGATTACTGTCACATTACATAAGTATGACTACAATGGGTAATTTTATATTTGTCTTTTGCATAGAAAACTATGATCATCCCTTTCTCCCTCAGGATTATTTTTTACATACACTTATAAATATGGATAAAGATCCAAATAGTTACATTAATATTGATCATCAAGGTCTTTATTCTTCTTATTGTAACATGGGATAATGCATTTGATTTTGCTGAAGAAATAGACATGCCAAAAATATTTAATTCTGGTACATATGTAGACCCATAACAAATCTTTGATTTTAGTGTAAAAGAAGACTTGTCAAAAATATTAAATATGTCTCAAGAGTAGCACATGAACACAACCATTATACCTAGTACCTCGATAGAAAATTCTTCTCCAAGTCATCATCAAAATTCTGAGGATGTTTCAAAATTATCTAATGTTATTCCTAAGGAGCAAAAATCAATGACCACCACCAACATTCCTAGTTATTCATCAGCCCTTGATGAGGATGATGATTATTTATTACTTTATATTTATTTCATGAGAGTGACCAATGTTTCCATATTGCATGTGTAAGGGGGAACAAGCAAAAATAGTTTTAATGATGGGGTAAATCAAGAAAACCCTAAAACTGTTATCCCTATGCTTATTGTTATGAAGAAACATGATGACAATATGAGTATTTCAAGAAGAAGGGATCAAAAGAATCCTAAAATAAATGACATGATTCTAGAACAACAATTGCCCAAAATTTTAATTTTAAAGAAATTAGAAAGAGATTCGTCCTTGAAATCAAAATTCACCACTAACCAGCCATTGAGAATTTCACCTAAGGCCAAGGATCCACATATACCAAAAATTTCACATTTGAAAAGAGATTTCATGAAGCCAACTCATCATTCTAATTTTGGAATATTAGAACAAGAAAAGTTCATGATCCGTAATCAAGGAAGTGATTTCATAAAGTCTATTTTTAAAAAAAGTATAGCTAGGCTTTTATTTATTCAAAAGAAAAAAATACACACTTTTTGGCCCAACCCCAAATAAATAACAAACTATCCAACCTGGTCCATAGGGCCCAGTCCAACACATCCTTTCTATATGAACATGTTGCCGTCATGGGACTACCTTACTTTTCTATTTGTTCTTCTTTGGGTTAGCAACGATCTTACTCCTTTGTATCTCTTTCTCAGTTGAAGTCAAAGTTATTTGTGAATCATCGACATGGAATTTCAATAGTACTCAGACAGGGAAACAAGAAAACCCTAAGAAAAATGGCATTATCCTCCAACAACCGATGCAATATATTCAAGTTTTGGAGAATATAGAAATTCATCTGATGAAGTCTAAGCAGAAAAATATAAGTGGTGGCAATAGAATTTTGAGTTGCTTGAATAATGAACTTCCTCATGGATAAGGTTATTTTCCTTTTTCCCTTTATTATTGATATGTCAAATTTTTTTGTTTAGATATTCCTTAAAAAAAGTTTTTTAATCAATTCTTAGATGTAAATAAACTTTGTTCTTGTCATTTTGATTTATCAGTATCCATGGAGGTCCTATAAGAAGGTCACCTTATAGGACAAGCTCAAGATATTCCAATCAAGTTTCTTAAATAGGGAAACATAACTATAATAACAAGAAGCTTTGGTTGGAAGAAATTCAAATGTTGTTAACCACTAAAATCATAAGTTCCAGCATTCTCCCACATATATTCATGAGATTACTAACAAGATGGTGGTGTTCATTTTTCTTAGAATCATCTAACCATTAAAAGTGATTGTTTAATACAGTTAGGTATATTTAAGAAAGAATTTCCCAAAATATTGTCTTTAAAAGAGGGTCAAAAACATCCAAGATTTCTATCTAGCTAGGTTTAAAATGAAAATTTTGAATTATACCATCCTATCTATATTTTATTATTTGGCTTGAGGAGTGTTACTGACAACTTTGAATCTTTTTGGGGTGGTTGAATAGTTCATATAAGTTGCAAGTGGACTAAATTTCAATGAATATAATCAAAGTTATGACTATTCCAATCACGTCATTATATTGAGACGTTTGAACAGTAGAAAAGAATATGAAGATGGAGCTAGTAGTCAATTACGGTCTTCATGGGAGCAAAGCTAGAACTCACAAGATACGAACTTGAACATCACAACCAACTTTCCTTGGAGTCCATTTCAGTAATTTGACGTTGAATGGGAAGATGACTAATCTGCCTAGTATGCAAATAAGTCTCAAAATACTTGTACAATGTGGCTAGTAAATTTTAACTTTAAAGAAATATCAGTTTTTAAAAAAATCTTTTACTACCTTAATTTGATTTGATCCTAAAATTGATCATTGAGTATATTTTGGCATTAAGTTAAATAAGAGAGTATCATTCACTAAGGGTTGCCTTACTTGAAATTGCGCATGCTAGTGTAATAATAAATGAACTAAGAGGAAAGACGATTAATCTATATTTGGAATACCAAACAAGTAAAAGTGTTCAAATAACTGATTGTACGTTTCTTACTTTATTTTTGCTATTGTTCTGAGTTTTTCACTGGAAAAATCGACCGGAAAGAAATGTTACTCTAAAGTGTAAGAAATCATAGATTAATAGTGCAGCAGAATAGTAGATTGATATACCACAATATTGGAATGGACTTCATTGGCTGAGTCTAGGTCTCCCTATGTTTCCGGTGGATATCTTTTATATGAATGCATTATAGAGTTAAAACAAGTAAAATAGTTACTTCTTTGACAATAATTTTTTCATAATTCTTTTTAAAAGATATTCCAAATTATTTGTTGTACATTGGTTCATATTAGTACTTCAATTTTATTTATGTGAAATAATTTTACTGAACACAGAGTTTAACAAATATGAAAAAACTTTGAGATGTTACAAAATTATCCGTAAAATAAGTAAAGTAGATATTTTGTCAAATAAGTGAGGCGCAACAATGAACAAATTATGTGCCCTATAAATTGGGTCACACAAAATGTCCTTTTTCATGGAAGATATATATGCACTTCGATGACAATTGTGTTTTCTGTATTGTGAAATCAAGTTTCCAAAGGTGGCTAAGCTCAAGCATGTTTGGTCCCTTGATATTGGGGTCATGATAAGAGCTCGAGATTTGTCACCTCAAATAGCCTACGCAGCTTACCTTGTTTACAAGTTTGAAGATGAATTTGGGCTTAATTATCGATCCTAAGAGGTTTCAGTTAGAGTTTTTGGTGTTGAATTGGATCAAGGAATTGCAATTCTGGTGCTGAAGGATGAGGAGTCGATTATAGTCTTCCCTTTCATATAGAGGACAAGCTCAAAAAAGTTTTTGAAGAGGCAGTACCGCTCTCTGATGTAGAGGATTAGGATACGGGGCTAGGTGATTATGATTATCTGTTTACACCAAATGAAGATCTTTGTAATTACCTGGCCCAATACTGTGAAGTATTGTCCGCTCTTGGGCTTAGCCCATCATGATTTTATCGCTTTGGGTTCACCCCAAAAGTCGCCTCACAGTATTAGATCCAGTTCTTTACTTAAATAGCCCAAAACTCTCCCTTTTTTTTCGATGTGGGATTTGCCTAAGTGAGTCCAACATTACGTATCGTCGTCCCTACACTCACCCCCACCATAGGGACTTAGCTTCCTCGCTGAGGTTTTCCACACTACTATACTAGTCTAAAGTTATCTCTAATACCACTATAATAACCAGACCCAAAACTATAAAGTATTGTCCACTCTTGTACCTAGCCCATCACAGTTTTGTCCTTTTGGGGCTCACCTCAAAAACCATCTCACAGCATTACATCAGTACATGCTGAAAATAGAAAACATGTTGAAAGTCTATATGAAGAAACTAGTTTGCTTTAACTTGGGAGTTTCTATAACCGAATACCACCGCTATGAGCTTCATGATGATACAATGTCTTACCAACGCTGCTAGAGTCATCCCATACTTTGCCATGGTAAGGAACGAAAACTAGGTGATGGATCCATCCGAAAACTACGCCATCTCAATGGCCATAAGGAGTTGTTCTTCTGGTACAATCCTATCTTATGCTAGCTACGTAGTTTATGAGTTCAAGAATTTATTACTCTTACTTATATCAGTGCTCAATACTACTCCCAAAATAACTTTGATAATGCTCATATGTAACGCCTGGCTTACTTAGGCAAATCCCATATCCAAAAAGAGAGGGAGAGTTCTGGGCAATTTAAGTGAAGGACTGGATCTAATACTGTGAGGTGCCTTTTGGGGTGAGCCCAAAGGGACATATCCATGATGGGATAACACCAAAAGTGGACAATACTTCATAATGTTGGGCTTGGTCAATACAAGTATTGGTCCTTACAAGTATGATGGCAGGGCAAACCTCAGCGAGGACGTTGAGTCCCTGCGGAGGGTGAGCGCAGGGATGGTAATACATAATTCTGGGCTCACTTAGGCAAATCCCACATCAAAAAAGAAAGAGATACTTCTGGGCTATTTAAGTGAAGGAATGGATCTAATACTGTGAGGTGTCTTTTGGGGTGTGCCCAAATTAAAGGGATAAATACGTGCTGGGCTAGACCCAAGAGCGGACAATACTTCACAGTGTTGGGCTAGGTCGTTACAATGTTAATCTTACTATTCAAGATCCCAATCGTTAAATTTATTTGTTTTAAGGTCTAAATCTAAATTATTGGGATTCAGTTTGCTTATTTTTCTTATTTTACAACCATTTAATGTGTCTGAATAATTCTAAATGATTAAGATCTATAACAAAATTTTAATATCACTAAACTATCAATTTAATAATTTTTACAAAGATGACAATTTGCTGCTACTCTATCTACTTTCACCTACAATCCACAATACATTTCAGTCATAACTACCATCACCGTCAATTACCACCACTTATCAGGCTATCATCCACAACAACCATTCTCTATCCAATCATAACAATTATTTGCATCACCATAGTCTATATCTATCACTGTTAGGCATTATTTATAATAATCACCACCAAAAAAAAATTACATCTACTAATGACTATCAATAATTACTACCATTAGTAAATACTATATATTACTAACTGCTATTAGTATCCGCCACCTCCATTTGCTAGCCTGCCACCAACAATCACAACTAGCCATTACTGCCAATCACCGTCCCAAATTTGACACACATAATCGCCATCATTAGTTATGTTAGACCCCGTAAGTTAGAACCCATAAGTCCTTAATTGGTTCGATTTGGTAAAGTTTGGGACCAAAAGTTAATTTTGTTCTAAGTTTAATCCTTAAGAATAAAAGTGTTGTGGGGTGATGTGTGTGTTTAATTTTAATTGGTCCATGTGTGGACTTGAATCTATATATATATATATATATATATATATCATTGTGAGCTTATCATTCTACAAGAAAGGGAGTCTTATACTTAGAAAAATTAGAGAAAAAGCTTGTGAGAATAAGATGTAAGTTCGGCCAGCTCTAGGGAGAAAAAAATTATTTTTTTCCAGTTTTTGATTATTTGACGCTTCAAGCTTGTTATATTGGACCCCCTAAGTGTCATAGAGGCGTTAGTTGGTCAAGGAAATACTTGGTTCGACGGCTAGGAGGATGTGGGTCTTGTAAGGACCTTGAAAGGTATGCTAATTTCTAGATTAATTCTTGTTAATTAAAGCTTGTGGGTGTGTTAGGGGTGCGTTATAATGAAGGTAAAACATGAAAAAAGGGTTGGTTATTAGT
>JAOTQJ010115378.1:0-10855 GCA_025642045.1 Solanum sejunctum
GTTAGTCCACGAATTCTGGTGCTGTAGGGGGCTCTGATGCATTTTTTCCATAAAATTATACAAGTGGGTTCGCAACAGAGCCCTACAAGAAGCTAAGGTGGCTTAATGGCGGCGGGATACGCCTGGTAGAATTTTATGGGTCAAGAAACAGGAAACAGGCAATTTTGATAGTTTTTCGTGAGTGTTAGCCCATGTATTCTGAGTTGCAGAGGGGTCTGGCTTAACTTTCTCAAAAACTCACATGAGTGGGTTCGCAACGAGCCCGAAAAGTGGCCTAGGAGGCTCACTAACAGTGGAGGACGCCTGGTAGGATTTTATGGATCGTAGAAAAGGAAAAAGGCAATTTTAGCAATTTTTTATGGGTGTTAGCTCACGAATTCTGGCACTTCAAGGGATTTAACTCAACTTTCCCAAAAAATCATACAAGTGGGTCGTCAACGTGCCCAGCAAGAGGCCTATGTGGTCCGACGAGGGGGGGATGCTTGGTAGGATTTTATGGGCAAAGGAACAGGAAATAAATGATTTTGGTAGTTTTCTGTGGGTGTTAGTCCACAGATTCTGGCATTGTAGGGGGCTCCTATGCAAATTTTTGAAAAATCATATGAGTGGATCTGCAACAAGCCCCAAAAGAAGCCTAAGTGGGTCAATGGCTGCGGGGGACGCCTGGTAGGATTTTATGGGCTAATAAACAGGGAACAGATGATTTCGGTAGTTTTTTGTGGGTGTCAGCCCACAAATTTTGGGGTTACAGGGGTCCAGAGAGAATTTCAAGACAAATAATATGAGTGGGTTCGCAAAGAGCCTGACAAGAGGCCTAGGTGGCCCACCGGTGGTAGAGGATGCCTAGTAGAATTTTATGGGCCAAAGAACATGAAACAGGTAATTTCAACAGTTTTCTATGGGTGTTAGCCCACAGGTCCTGGCGCTACAAGGGGGTCCGACGCAACTTTCCTAAAAACTCATACGAGTGGGTCAGCAACGAGCCTGGCAAGAGTCCTAGGTGGCCCAGCGGAGGCGAAGTATGCCTGGTAGAGTTTTATGGGCCAAGGAATAGGAAATAAACAATTTTGGTAGTTTCTATAGGTCTTAGCTCACAGATTTTTATACTGCAAGGGTCTCTGTCGTAACATTTCTGAAAAATCATATGAGTGGGTTCGCAACGCACTTGGGATGAGGCCTAGGTGGCTCGACGATAGACAAGGGACGCCTGTAGGATTTTATGGGACAAGGAATAAGAAACAAACGATTTCGACAGTTTCTGTCGGTGTTAACCCATGGATTCTAGGGTTGCAGGGGCTCCAGTGTAAGTTTCACAAAAAAATATATGCGCAGGACCGCAATGAGCTTGGCAAGAGGCCCAAGTCATCTGCCAGTGGCGAGAGAATCATGGTAGGATTTTTTAGGCCAAGAAATAGGAAAATGTGCGATTTTGATAGTTTTCTGTGGGTGTTAGCACACAAATTCTAGCGCTGCATGTAGGTCTAGAACAACTTTCCCAAAAAATTATACGAGTAGGTCTGTAACGAGCTTTGCAAGAGGCCCAGGTGGCTCGTCGCCAGTGGCGAAGCCTGGTAGGATTTTATGGGTTAAGGAATAGGAAAAAAGTGGTTTTAGCAATTTTCTACGGGTGTTAGCCCATGAAATCTTGTGTTATAGGGGATTCGATGCAACTTTACAGAAAAATTATATCAGTGGATCCACAATAAGCCCGATGAGAGGGTAATGTGACCAGAGATAACGGGGGATGACTGGTAGGATTTTATGGGCCAAGGAACAGGAAACAAATGCTTTCAGAAGTTTTCTTTGGATGTTAGCCCATGGATTATGGCGTTGTAGGGGGTTCCGACGCAACTTTCCTAAAAAATCATACAAGTGGGTTTGCAACTAGCTTGACTAGAGGCTTAGGTGGCCTGACGGATACGGGGGACTCATGGTAGGATTTTATGGGCCAGGAATAGGAAATAAGCAATTTCAGCAGTTTTTTATGGCTGTCAACCCACAGATTCTTACACTGCTTGGGGCTCTGACATAATTTTTCCAAAAAATTATACGAGTGGATCTACAACGAGCTCGATAAGAGGCCCAGGTGGACCGCAATGGCATGGGACGCTCGGTAGGGTTTTATGGGCAAAAGAATAGGAAATAGGCAATCTCGATAGTTTCTGTGGGTGTTAACCTACAAATTCTGGCACTGCAAGGGGCTTCGGGGCAACTTTCATAAAGAATTTTACATGTGGGTCCATAATGAGCCCATCAATAGGCTTGTTGGAGCGGGGAAAGCTTCGTAGAATTTGATGGGCCAAAAAGTAGGAAACAAACAATTTTGACAGTTTTTTGTGGGAGTTAGCCACACATTCTGGTGCTGCATCGGGCTATAGCGAAACTTTCCCCAAAACTCATACGAATGGGTCTGCAACGAGCTTGGTGAGAGGCCTATATGGCTCGACGTCAACGGGAGATCTTTAGTAGGATTTTATTGTCCAAGGAACATGAACCTAGTGATTTTGACTGTTTTCTATTGGTGTTAGCCCTTAGATTCTGGAGCTGCAGGGTGGTCCAGCGCAACTTTCCTGAAATATCATATGGGTGGCTCCACAACGAGCCTATTAGGAGGCCCTGGTGGCCCGATGACAGCGGGGGATGCCTGGTAGGATTTCATGGGCCAAGGAATAGGAAATAGGCGATTTCGATAATTTTCTGTGGGTGTTAGCCTTTGGATTTTGGCGCTGCAGGGTGGTCTGGGCAACTTTCCTGAAAGAGCATATGAGTGGGTCCATAACGAGCCTAGCGAGAGGCCAAGGTGGCCTATTGGCGACATGGAAGCTTGATAGGGTTTTGTGGACCAATAAATAGGAAATAGGCGATTTCGGCAATTTTCTGAGGGTGTTAGCCCACAGATTTTAGAACTGTAGAGGGGTCACAATTTACCAAAAAATCATACAAGTGGGTCCATAACAAGTCCGGAGAGAGGACTAGGTGGCCCAGCGCCGATGGTGGATGCCCGGTAGAATTCTATGGGCCAAGGAACATGAAACAAACGATTTTGGTAGTTTTCCTTAGGTTTCAGCCCACAAATTCTGGCGCTGCACAAGGGTCCCTCTTAAGTTTCCCAAAACATCATACGAGTAGTAACTAGCCCGGTAAGAGGCCCATGTGGCCCCACGTTGGCGTGGGATTACTGGTAGGATTTTATGGGCCAAGGACCAGATAAAAGATGATTTCGGCAGCTTTCTCTTGCTGTTACCCCTTGGACTCTGGATCCGAAGGGGGCTCTGGCGCAACTGTCCCAAAAAATCATACGAATGGGTCTGCAATAATCCTGGAAATAGTCTCAGGTGGCTCAACGGTGGCGAGGGACTCCTGGTAGGATTTTATGTGCCAAGGAATAGAAAACAAGGGATTTCGGTAGTTTTTGTTGGTGCTAGCCCTTGGATTCTGGCGCTGCAGGGGGGTCCGACACAACTTTCCTGAAAAATCATACAAGTGGCTAAGAATTATACTCGGCAAGAGGCCCACGTGGCCCGATAGTGGCGGACAATGCTTGGTAGGATTTTATGGGCCAAGGAATAAGAAAAAGGTGATTTCAATAGTTTTCTATGGGTGTTAGCCCACAGATTCTGGCATTGCAGAGGGGGTCCGACGCAACTTTTTTGAAAAATCATAGGAGTGAGTTTTCAACGAGCCTAGCAAGAGGTCCAAGTATCCCGATTGCAGGGAGGACGCCTTGTAGGAATTTATGGGCCAAGGAACTAGAAACAAGCGATTTTAGTAGTTTTTGTGGGTGTTAGCCCACCGATTTTGGCACTACAGAGAGCTCCAACGTAACTTCCACGAAAAATCATAGGAGTGGGTCCACTACAAGCCCGACAGGAGGCCCAAGTGGCCTGGTGGGGGCGGGGAATGCCAGGTAGAATATAATGGGTCAAGGAACAAAAAACAAGCGCATTCGAGCAGTTTCCTATGGGCATTAGCCCACAGATTCTGGCTCTGTAGGGGGTCCGACACAACTTTTCCAAAATATCATACGAGTGGGTCTGCAACGAGCCTGGTAAGAGGCCTAGGTGGCCTGCCAGCACCGGGGAACGCCTAGTAGGATTTTATGGGCCAAAGAACAGGAAACAAGTGATTTTGACCATTTCTGTGGTTGTTATCCCATGAATTCTGGCGCGGCAAGGGGCTTCAACGCAACTTTCCCCAAATATCATATGAGTGGGTCCACAATGAGCCTAGCAAGGTAGCGACGGGGGATGACTGGTAGAATTTTATGGGGCGAGGAACAGAAAACAGACAATGTTGGCAATTTTCTATAAGTGTTAGCCCACAAATTCTGTCGCTACAGGGGCTCTGATGCAACTTTCTCGAAAATTCATACGACTGGGTCCGCAATAAGCTCGACAAGAGGCCTAGGTGGCTCAACGACAACGAAGGGACGCTTAGTAGGATTTTATAGGCCAAGGAATAAGAAACATGTTTCGGTAGTTTTATGTGGTTGTTAGCCCATGGATTCGAGTGCTGTAGGGGTTCGGTGCAACTTTATGGAAAATCATACGAGTGGGTCCGCAATGAGCCTGGCTAGGGGCCTAGTGGCCCGGTGGCGAGGGGGGAGGGGGAACGCCTGGTAGGATTTTATGGGCAATGGAAAAGGAAACAAGCAATTTCGATAATTTTCTGTGGGTGTTAGCCCACAAATTCTGGCACTGCAGGGGGTCTGACGCAACTTTCCCAAAAATTTATAAGAGTTGATCTGCAACGAGCCTAGCAAGAGGCCCAGGTAGCCCGCCAGTGGCAGGGGATGCCTGGTAGGATTTTTTGGGCCAAGAAGTAGGAAACAGGCGATTTTGAAAGTTTTTTGTGGGTGTTAGCCCATGGATTCTGTTTGTAGGGGGCTCCGACGTAACTTTCCCGAAAAATTATATGAGTGGGTTTGCAACGAGTCTAGTAAGAGGTCCTGGTAGCCCGACAACGGCGGGGAATGCCTAGTAGGATTTATGGGCCAAGGAACATGAAACAAGCAATTTCAGCAGTTTTCTATGGGTGTTAGCCCACAGATTCTAGCTCTGCATGGGGTCATGTGCGACTTTCTCAAAAAATCATATGAGTGGGTCCGCAACGAGCCCAACAAGAGGTCTAGGTGGCCCACCGGCGGCGGGGATGCCTAATAGAATTTTATGGGTCAAGAAATAGGAAACAGATGATTTCGACAGTTTTCTATGGGTCTTAGTGCACGGCTTCTGGCACTGAAGGGTACTCCGGCGCAATATTTTTAAAAAATCTTAAGAGTGGGTCTGCAACAAGCCCGGAAAGAGGCCCAGGTGGCCGAGCATCGGCGGGGGATGCCTGGTAGGATTTTATGGGTCAAGGAATAGAAAACAAACAATTTTAATAATTTTTTATAAGTCTTAGCCCACACATTCTGGTGCTGCAGGGTGTCCGGTGCAACTTTCCTAAAAAATTATACGAGTGGATTCCCAACGAGCTCGCTAAGAAACCTATATGGCCCGATGATTACGAGAGAACGCCTAATAAAATTTTATGAGCCAAAGAATAAGAAACAGACGATTTAACATCTCAGCCAAACTCTTTAATTTTCAATAATAAACACAGTTTTTAAAAAAGAAACAGTTTGACTTGGCATTACGTGCTATAAGTCTATCCCTGGTGTTAGGTGGTATATTTTAATATGGCTTTAACTAATAACTGTTATATTTGAATTTCTTGATGTAATTTAAGAATCCAAAATAAGTTAATATAATTTAATTTATATGGGACCCACATAATTGGGAATTCAGCACATTGGACCTCTATAGTAAGTAGAGTATTTTAACAAGTGGTGCAACTTGTTAAATACTATATTATATTATATTTAAACTATTCAAGCACTTTTAATACCATATTATATTTAAACTATTCAATAAAAAATGATAGTATAGTATTTAACAAGTGGTGCAACTTTTCAAGAGATTGCCATAAATTTCCTTTGCCAAACAAGTGCTGAACTTTTCAATTATTTTTATTTATTTATTTATTTATTTGGTAATCAATGATATTTGTAGTACTTAAGACATCTCATGACACATTAGCAAGGTAATACAAATAAATGAAATGGTATACATCTGTGATTTTATAGGATTTTTTAAGGATTTGAACCCGAGATATTTTAGTTCGAACCCCTTTAGTTTAGATTGTTAATTATTAAATAAAATTATAGTTGGTTAACTTTACATATGATCACTTTACTACTTTAACAATAAGTTTTTCATGAATTTTCTCCATGTTTGGATGGTATTAGTGGTGTTTAATTTTTGCCTTGCTTTTTTCTTGCATCTATTTTGTTTTTGGGAGTTGGTTCACAGGTACAATCTTTGTAATTTCGTGATATATTCATGGATTCATCAGTTCTTATTTGGAAGGCTATAATTCATTAACTATCGCAGTTTTCTATTCCTACTAATAGTTAAACATATTTTACTTATTTAATGAAAATTTATGAACTAAAGTAGTCTTAACTATTAGAGAAATGTTTTCTTGTTCGACATAAGTTATGTAATATCTAAGTCGCAATACATAAGTTTCATAGGAATATCTAACTCGCAAGACATAATATCTAATTCGCAAGACATATGTTTAGAGACTTTTGCCTTGTTTGATAAAAGTTTCATAGGAATAAGTGATATTTTTTAAGATATAATTTTGTGGGTTTCAAATTAAACTTATACCTCTATCGACATTAATCTTGTATGAACTAAGCTATGTCTAACTTGTGGGTTATAAGCTGAGCTTATGACTATCCGACATAAGTTTTGTAGGAATTAAGCCACATAACTTTTTATGTGGGTTATAAGCTTAACTTATGACTAACCGACATAAGTTTTGTAGGAATTAAGCCACATAACTTTTTATGTGGGTTATAAGCTGAACTTATGACTAATCGATATAAGTTTTGTAGGAATTAAGCCACATAAAAAATTGTAAGACGTAACTTGTATTATGAACTTATGATGTGATACAAAAATATAATTTTGTTTGCTTTGTAATTTTATTTTTCATTTTTTGATGTTAGGGATATTCTCGCTAAAACAAAAGTGACAACTTTGATATTTACTCCCCCAACCCCAATAAGCAAAAAGAACCAACGATTAACCCTAAGCCTAGAAATCACCTCTTTCTACCACCAAAGGCCCTGGTTATAACGCCTCAGGAGGGTACCCTTGGCGTGACCGACACTCTGAGACTATTGCTAGCCTCCAAGCGAGCCACTTGACCTCATCACATTCGTTCAATCACATTCTAATAGAAGACATCAATGAATAAGAATACTTAAAGCAAAGAAATAAAAAATGATAAATAAAGGCCAAAAGGCCAAACATTCTATCTATCAACTAAGTAAAACTAGTATGAACGAAACTAGTCAAAAATATAATTTAATCATAACTCAACAGTCTAGTCTATGAAGCTTCTAAAATATCTGACTAAGTAGGGCCAATGACAATACCCATTGCTACCTCCAAATAGAATAAAATAAGTCTAACTCAAAGCTAGAACAGAAACATGACGTCCTTCGAAAGCAGGGGAGGACTCACCGATCATCTGAATGCAAATAGGTCCTCAACAAGGCATCTTCTAATGACCGCTAGTACATGTCTCTGCATCATAAAAAGATGCAAGCCCAGATGGACCTCAGTACGTGGAATGTACGATTATGTAAAATGGCAAAATGAAACATGTAAAGATAGAATAACATTAACTCAAATAGCCCAGCTCAAAAAGTAGGGAACTCAAGTACCAAGTCAAGAGTCTAAAGTAAGAATGCAGTTTAGACAATGACCATTCGTATACCATCTAGCCCAATCCACTCAGAGTACTATTAAGGTCTATTTGAGAGTTTCTCTAATAGATAACCATCACCTATGAGCCGGTAATGATACAGTAAAGCGATGTCGTTGCCACATCCATTTAGTACCTTGCCAGGGTAAAGGACATCCTATCAATGGATCTAAAATCAGTAACATCAAGTTCTCTTTTGGGACAATACGAAACATCTAATTTTATGGTTCAATCCTCTTCTACGCCGGCTACGTAGTTATTGAGTTTGATTTGGACTTACTCTTACTTAGTTTGGTGCTCAATTGTCACAATCCAAAAATGAACATGATAACACTCGTCTTATCCCACCAAGACAAGTCAGCCTAAATTTAATTATAATAATAAAATACGGAAGGATAATACAAAGTGAAAAATTTAATTCGAATAATAAGTCAACTTAATTAAAATTCCTCAAAACCTGATTGTCACGTGCATAAGTATCTAATGTGTTACAATAGATTTGAAAGAAAAATACAGGTCTCAAATGATGTTGTCTCTAAAGTAGAGCAAGATCATAAATAATGAGAGGATGAGGCTTGCTGAGATGGCAAATAACTATTTCACTAATCTCCACAAAAAGCCTAGGATAGAATGAGAAGAGGGAGTATCACAAAGATCCGAGAGCCTAACCTATAAAAGTGTAGAAGCAAGGGTTAAGTACCAACCACACTACACCCAGCAAGTCAGTTAATAAAGCAAAGCAAGTCCAATAGAATACACAAACTCCTCTCCTCCCAACTGACGTCCACAACTATAATCTGCATAGAAAATTAGCCTAACCCAGCAACACATAATACACAATAAAGATAGTTTCCTAAATATCACAATTTAAAATCACAAGCCACAATTCATAAGGGATAACATAGTTAATCACAAGAATAACATCATGCGACACAAGAATATGCAAGGAAGAGATGCAATGCAACACCGTGAAATGATATATCTCAAATGCCAAGTCATCTCTAAATCATGTATATACAATACCTCTAGGGAATACGTCGAGGATTTATGACCCATGGGGGACTCGTGAGGTCCATATACCAACACGGTCCGTCTCTACGTGTATGTGCGGATGATCTCAACACACTATCATAAAATCAACCATCCCCAGCACGGACGATCTCCACGTGCCCAACTTAGATTATAATGGTGATCTCAACACACACTCAATTTCATGTCAATCCATATGCACAATATAATGTCAATAATATAGGTGATGGTAATGCATCACAATATAATAAATATTAGTACAACATGTAGTCACATCAACTACCATAAATACACGATCTCAATAAAGAAACTTAACCACATAACTCAATATAGAATTCACATCGTTTAACCACATTTTCAATTCAAGTGTTACAACACCACACTATCTCACATTTACATTTAATCACCCTATTTTTCATAATATCACAAATATTTCATGCATCACACATAGAAGAAAGGAAAATTTGCGAATTCTACGAGAATTACAAGGTTTTGAAAGTTCACTTGCCTTAGTCAAATCATGATAAATCAAACACTTGAGCCTTCCACTTTCGAATAGAATCCGTAGCACCACGTTCTAGTCAAAGAAAAATCACAATAAGATTTCAAAACTAACAATACCTAAACTACTATGTGTCTAGGTTAGATCCCAAAACTCATCTAAATCTATAATTAAGTCCCAAAAATTTAAGTCTAGGGTTATGCGTTAATGTCTTCAATGGTATTCACATAATACCAACCCCTAATATCAATACTAAAGCATATATATGCATACATACATCCCAAACGCACCCTACAATAGTAATAAATTTGAATAATGAAGAACCAAGGGCACTGGGCAAAAGTGTCAAATTTAATATTTTGAATAGGACAGTATACACATTAATATCACAGAGACTAACAATTTAAACCACCAGAATAATACACCTAGACACCTGGTTCTCCAATCTATAAAAATAGATTATAATATACAAAGGGAACACTTATGCAAATGCCAAACTCTTTCCTCCATTTCTCTATTTACAAAAGTTTTCTACTAACAAATTGTACCCAAATCTCTCTACAACATTTTCACTCCCAACAATCAATCATATACCCTCTTTTTAGCTTTCTTCTAGAGGCCAAAAGCACTGGCAGAAGTGCACACGTGAGGGAAGAGCAAAAGTGCTTCATCTGCATTTGAATTTCAAAGCGGACACGTACACACTACACTACTATAGAGCATGTGGTTTGCATTAAATTCAAAATGTTAGCAATTACCTTTAATCCTTCATCCTACAACATGTATAACAATCAATAATTAGGTTAGCAATTACCTGTAACCAGTTGCTCGTTCTCGTTGAGTTCTTCTTCACCGCGTAGGTTATTTTTTTTTTGTCCAAACCATCTTCTCTTTATTTCGAAAATATATATACTTTTTTTTTAAAAAAAACTTATTAGGTACAAAAAGTGCTGAATTATATTAACCTAATTATTAGTAAATTTGGTATAAGATGTTAACTAAATTAATATTTAGTCCCCCAATTAAATCGATTATCTAGATTTACCCATAAACTAAGTAACCGTAGTTATTGAAAAGTCCAAAATACCTACTAGAATTTATGAAAAAAAATATTTTTAGAAAATAAGAGGATAAATTATCAAAATAGCCTAAAGGGTCATTACATCAATACTCCTCCTAAGACTCAATATGCTCATATGATATCAACTCTATGGTTAACTCATTCATCTAGTGTCATTGAATATTTGTTAACTCAATTCATCACATTAACTATCGATTCTTTATTTATAATCTTTTAAGGTTGAGCTTTTGACTCATAAAGACTCTATCATGAATCATTCTAACTCAAAGTATTCAGGAAACAAAAGTAGAGTTAAAACATTTAGGGATTCCAAAGACTCTTTAGGCTTCAGTTATACTCATGCTTCTGTCACGACCCAACCCAGGGGCCGTGAATGGTGCCGATAGGGCACCCAGACATACACTTATACTGAATCTCCA
>JAOTQJ010115399.1:0-10853 GCA_025642045.1 Solanum sejunctum
AGCTATCTCTCCTCCTAAGATCACTCTCAATTACATAAAGAATTCTATGGCTGTTTTCTTTTGGGGATGGGATCAAGGGAAAAATAAATACCACCGGGCTTCATGGGACACACTAAGTTTTCCTCAGGATGAGGGGAAGATTGAGTAAGAAATCTTTCTGATATATGCATGTCTTTCTAATACGAACAGTGGTGGAAAGTTAGGGCAGACAAATTGCTATGGGGATAGTTCCCAAGAGCAAATTATTGCCAAAGAGCAAATTCTGTTGCAAAGAAATTAGGTACAAGTTAGTCCTTGGTTTGAAAATACTTAACTAGAATCAAAATAGACGTTGAAAGACACATTACATGGAGGATCAACTAAGGTTCTCGTTCCTTTTAGTGGGATGATTGGTTAGGGATTGGCCCTCTATCCGAATATACAACTGAAGGCTTTAGACTCAGCAGTGAATCAATGGCTCAGTACTTAAACAATGGTCAATGGAATAAAGTTAAAATAAGACAATATGCTGCTGTACTGTTGATTCCTTAGATTCTGCAAATCAAATCAATTTCAACCCAGCAGTATCTGATGAAGCTGTGTGGAAATTGACTGACATGGTAAGTCTTTTACTTCATCGCCTGGGATTAGATTAGAATGACTAAGGAGAAAAAAACCAGCTAAATAAGCTCACATGGAACAGAGATATTCCCTTAAAGATATCCTTTTTACTTTAGAGAGCCTTAAGGTTGAAACTACCCTCCAATGACAAGATCACAATGTTTAGCAAGGACCCTGCTAATTGTTCTTGTTGCGTACAACTGGTATGGATGATATTCACCATGTGTTTGAGGATGGAAATTTTGTATAAAAAAATGTTTGGCAATTTTTCTTTAGTGCTATTGGTATTAATCATAGCTCAACACCACTACATCATTTGTTAGCTTACTGGTGGAACAAAAAATTCAAAAATAATACAGAACAAACATAAACTAGAACCCCACACCCGATGGAAAATTAATTATGGTATTTGTTATTTTTGGTGAGATGACTGGTTAGAGTGGGTCCTTTAGCCAATTTCAGAGGTACTAATGGCGGACTCAATAATACAAGGGTGAATGCTTTCATTCATGATGGACAATAGAACCAAGAGATGAGCACTAACATTGCACCTCCTCAAATATGTTGCTACTATTTTGTTCATGTACGTAATAGAGTTCCTGACAAACCCATTTGGAAGCAAAACCCTAATGAAGAACCAAGCTGAACACTTACACTTGGCACAAAAATATTTTCTTAAGTGCTCATTTTTGTTGTGAAGGGCTTTAAGGGGTAAATTACCCACCAGTGAGAAGATGACTAGCTTTGGTTATGATCCTAACCTAGTGTTATTGTTGCTAGAGACCAGGCTGGGATACAAATAGCCATATCTTCTTTGCAGGTCATTTTACTCATAATGTTTAGAAGTTTATTTTTTTGTTGATTCTTTGGGTTTTAGTACTGATTGTTTTTCTCATAAGGGATTATATTATGAGATGGTGGTGAACAAATTACAAGAATAATGTCCAGAAAATATTACTTCATGCTTCACCAATTTTTTTTAATTCCTTGTTGGAACTTATGAAAGAACAGGTGTGCTGGTAAGTATGCTAAAAAGCAATCTAATCTTGCTAGAGTGAAGTACTTGATTGTTAAGGATGTATCTTATCTTTTGAGTACAACTTACTCCTATATTCAATGGTCCTCAAGCTAGAAAGGAATTATTATGTTGACTGATAAGTGTGTTCATGATATCAAGACCACACCTGTCAGAGGGATTAAACCTCCAGATTAATGGGTTAAGCTTAATTCGGATGGAAGTGCTTTATTTAATCTTGGTAGGAAGTGTCGATCACCGATCAGTTGGTTTGAAGTTGGTGAGGCAGAGTTGATTGAACTAGATGTAATCCAGCAAGCGGTGGACAAAGTGAAACTAATTTAAGAGTGGTTATTAGCATCCCTGAACCGTCAAAAGTCTTATCTAGATAATCACCGTCGCCATTTAGAATCCTAGGGTGGAGAGTGGGTATTCTTGAAAGTATCACCCATGAAGGGTGTTATGAGATTCGGTAAGCAAGGGAAGCTCAGCCCAAGGTACATTGGTCTGTATCAGATCGTCCGCAGAATAGGCAAGATTGCCTATGAGTTAGAGTAGCTAGCGGATTTGAGTGGAGTTCACCCAGTATTTCATGTTTTTATACTTCGTAAATGCATTGGTGACCCTTCCAGAATATTTCCTATAGAGGATATACAGGTTATGGAGGAATTGATATTTGAGGAACAACCCGTCGATATATTAGACCGTCAAGTTAGGAAACTTTGAAACAAGGATGTGGTCTCAATTAAAGTACTGTGGCACAATAGTAATAGAGAGGATCTGACTTGAGAAGCAGAGGAGCAAATGAAGAAGAAATACCCTCATTTATTTCCCGTATCTTCAGGTAATTCATTTTTCTTGTCAAGCATGATGTATGATAAGTAAGCTGTTCGTTGTCAGATGTGGTGTTATAAACAAAACTGGCATGGTTAGTATGACATTCGAGGATGAATATTCTTAAGGGTGGGGGGATGTTAGAACCCATAAGTTAGAACCTGCAAGTCCTTAATTGGTTCAATTTGGTAAAGTTTGGGACCAAATGTAAATTTATTCTAGAGTGTAGTCTCTAAGATTTAAATTGTTAGTGGAGTTATTTGTTATGGCTCCTTTTGATTGGTTCAAGTGGAAGATATTTGTGAATATATATATGCACAAATATCTTCCACTTGAACCAATCAAAAGGAGCCACAACAAAGAGAAGAGGGTCTTCCATACTTAGAAAAAAAAGAGAAGGGAACAACCAAGCAAAGAGCTCTCGGGTTGCTACAGTAACCCAAGAAAAGAATTTTTTTTTGAGTTTTCGATTATTTGACGCTTCAAGTTTGGTATATTGGATCCTTTAAGTGGCGTGGAGGTGTTAGTTGGTCAAGGAACTGATTCGTTCGATGGCTAAGAATTGGGTCTAGTAAGGGGCTTGAAAGGTATGTTAATTTCTAGCTTCAATTATGTAAATTAAAGCTTGTGGGTATGTTAGGGGTGTGTTAAATTGAAGGTAAAACATGAAAAGAGGGTTGATTGTTAGTTTGAATTGTGAATTTGGAGTTTGGGGTTTGAAACTGGGACAAGCTTGCATATGAAAATATATTGATTTATAGTTATATGTTTGTGTTTATTTGTCATGAAAATAGTTCTTGTGGGATGAAAAAAGTGTTGGAAAACTATGTGAATGTATACATGAGGGTTAGCTTGAATTGGAGCCCCGTTGGAAGTGTAATGTTTTGTTTTAAAGTTGGGGAGTTTGCGTTGGCGGTTGGAGTGAGGTATTATTGTCCTTGGAGTATATAGGAAGGCTTGAATATGGTAGATATATATTTATGTGTGTGCTGCCCTGTTCTACTAAGTATGCCATAATAGTATTTTGTGATGTTTTTTTGACGTTGTGATGGCATTGGAGATGGTTTGTTGATGTTGTAGGTTGTTATTGTTGTTGTTGTTGTTATTGTTGTTGTTGTTGATTGGTTATTTGAGTTGAGTGGAATTCTCGGGGTGGTGTATTATAAGGGGAGATGCTGCCAAACGTTTTATAAAATTTGGAACAAAAAGTTAGGATTTAAGACTCGATATAGTTATTAATCGTTGGCGCAATTGTGATTCGTGTAGACGTGGGATATCCAGAAGCATAAATTGAATTGGTCTTGCATTGGAGTTAGTTGGAGGAAGGAATCGAGGTATGTAAAGATTTCTATCTCTTGGCATGAATTAGTTAAGTTTGGTCAACCTCTTATATTTGAAAAATTTCTTTTCCTTCACAATTTGGGTCCAAATATATCCTATGTTCGCTCTTTGGTACTTTTATAAAAATAGTATTTATATTTTGACTCTTGGGTATATATAGCCCTCAAGTTGTAAAAGTGTGAAATGATTTAGTATGCTGAGAGAATGTATTTTATTGGAGGGCGCAAATGTCCGTAACTTTCGACGAGAAGCCTAAATGGGATCTATGTTCATTCCTTGCCACTCTTATGCTAAATTAACTTCATCCTTAACTTTTGAGTCCTTAGAATCCATGAATGGTGTTCATTTGATCGAAAATCAACTTACAAAAAATTACACATAAAATGCATTTGGTGAATGCGATTTATGTGTATTTTTTTTTTATAGAAAACTAGTTTTTCAGCACATTTTGAGTTTTCAGTCAAAAATTGTACTGGTGCGGACTGGGTATTCCGAAGTGAAAACTTTTTCTTTTCTTTTGAAGGGCATTCTAGACTTTTCCTCGCCCCTTCTAGACTTGATCCATGACTAATCCAAGTCATTTTTAGCCTAAAAGAGTTACAAAAACCTATTCTAAAGTCCCTTAAGCAAAAACTAAGAAGAAACCTTGAGTGAAGAAGAGGAGAAAGAACAAGGGTTCAAAGGTTGGGGCTAATTTCTTGAGAAATTGAGTGTCAAACTCCATACTAGGTATATAAGGCTGTCCACAGCTGGGATTGTTCTCCCATGTGCCCCTTTGATTGTAGAGAATGAATAGTTGAAGGTGATGAGTTCAGTCTGCATAACTTTATGAATGTTTATTCTGAAACTATTTCACTGCATCTATATTATCTTAAAGTGATGATCATCATAACTAAATTACTTATTTAAATGATTTAAATTGCATTATCTATTTGATTATATATATTCTACATGATTTCTTGGTTAAAGAGTATAAGAATGAAACTAGGGGTGAATGTCGAAAGCCTTGATCACATAGGTGTGCTTGCTTATTGTGGTTTGGGTCCTGAATTAAATGTGTTAAAGGTTAATGTGACGAAATTGATACCATCAGAGCCTAAAAAGGGTTGAATGTAATCTTAACGGGATATTACTAATTCCTTGACTTGATGAATGATGAATGAACAGATATCCTAGTCCAAAAGAGAGTAAATGATGACAAAGATTGATGTTAATATTTATGAGCATATTGAGTCTATGGGAGAAGTATCGAATACCAAAATGGGTAAGAGTGATCCCCACTCGCACTCATAACTATATGGCCACCGTAGGTGTGGCTTGAATCGTGAGAAAACGGATGCTTCATTAGTCCTACAAGAGGACTTAATGTTATTTCTATTCTAGATCCAATAATGCACGCCCTCTACCTTGGCAAGGTGGCAACGACATCGGTTTGTTGTATTATCGCTGGCTCATTGGTGATGATTGTAGTTACAAGAAACTCCCACATAGGTTCCCTCTTGATAGTACTCAGATGTTGATGTGATGGCATGGATCTTGACTGATGTTAAATGTGATAGTATCTATTCCTTGTTGTGAGATGAGATAAATACTGATGAGCTAATGTTTCCATGTTATCCTATTTATTTTGCTTGCTTTTAGCCTGTTTATATACCATATATTCAATGTACCGGTGTCACTTTAGCACTGCATCATTTTATGATGCAGATTCAGTAGATAGAGTATTTCAGCAGGCGAATCATTGAGGTCCAAACTTCCAGCTCCAGAAAGTTGGTGAGTCCTCCCCTACATGTGGAGGATATCTTTTATTTCTTTTCTTTGTGATTCAAGTCATTCTGAGTTTGTGGTAGCCATGGCCTATCATAGTACCTTCTTAGATTGTTAGCTATAGAGGCTTCATAGACATAGAGGAATAATGGGTTGATGTTGAGTTTCTTTTCCCCTTTCCTTTTCTAAACTGAGTTTTTTTTACATTCTATGACATTTGATGGATATTGATGACTAGTTCTATGGCCTATGACCCATGATTCTTTGATGGAAATGTGAAATGATCGAATGCCCGTCGATATGCATTTTTATGTCTTCCTCTAATCATAATAAAAGAACAAATGTAATGAGGTCATGTGGTTCACCTAGGGACTAGGAATAGTCTCTAAGTGCCAGTTACGCCTAGGGTACCCTCCCGAGGCGTGACAAGCCCTTCACTGGAAATTTTCAAGAAATCACCTTACGATCCATAGAATGATCTACAGCCTATAAAAGATCTCGTATAACAACAAAAATAAGCAACTTCTATAATTTCCCTCCGAATCAAGGCCAACTTGTAATCCTACAAAGATAAACATAAAAACACATAAAACCAACTAACATCGCATTGAGAGCATACAAAATTCCAAGTTTTAAGCATCAAAAGTGTTGTATTTTGTCTGCACATCATGTAACATTATATATATACAACACACAAATTGCATCATGCCATTTACAACATGTACTCAACAACTCAATTCATAAATAGTACATTTCCACACATTCCAACTCAAGTATGCAAATATTTCAGTTTAGTCTAGGGTTTAGAGAAAGCCTAGCTTACCTAGCATCAAACATATCTTGCTCTGAGTCAATCCAACTAAGTTTTCCCCTCCGAATCGCCTCCTGATGCTGCTAGTACGACTAACTTAGTTGTAAAATCTCAAGAAATAGGTGACATTACATCAATTACGACTAAAATGAAAAAAAGGGCCCACACTCAAAATGCCAAACCAACCCCCATAAAATAATCCCTACATCAGCCCAAGTCCATAGTCAAAAATTGAGCATGAAATAGATTTCAGAAGACAGAGAAACGACTCCAAAATGAAGTTGTATTTCTTATGAGAAACATTTCTTACATAACTTCTCGGTCATATTTCGCAAAAATACAGCCAAATTATTAAGATCCAAGCATGCCACAATGTTCCTCTTGAAATATAGAACAACTAAGACACAAATTTCATTATATTTTATTGAGAAATGACCGAAATATCACAACGTAAATTTTTCACCAATTTTGATATTTGATCAGCGAAAGAAATAGGGATTTTACCTCAAAAGACGTGCAAAAATCAAATTCTGACACCACCACGGCATTCCTCATGAAAATCCGTGTTATGTAGAATTTTGAATCACTCCAAATTGGATAAAAAATTAGCTTGAATTACAGTATAAAGTTGATAGAATTATATATATAGCTTCCGAGAAACATGTATATATACATGTATAGCTGTATTGTTGCCATGTCACTCCCTTGCCATTAACCCTTCAACCTTTTTTTGTCAATTCAGCCTCATTTGAACTCCAATTTTTGCAAATAAACTATGTAATCTTCTGAATTTTGACATTTCAGATCCAATGGTGTGGTCGAAATTTTCAACGAAGCTTTCTACGATAAAACAAGGGTCTTACTACTTTATGTGCAACTTTTAAAAGAACGTGTCGGGGGTCAAATCGCACCCAAATGTCCCCGATATCAAACAAAGAATCGTCCTAGATCAAAATTGATATTTCAGAGCGAATCGTGATATCAAATTTCTCATCCAAAGCACTTCCTGAGGGCATTGACTGGGTCAACTATTAACAGGTTCTAGCGGTCAAATTTGCAATCTATGATATAATTGCACCAAATATGCTCCTAGCCAAATTGGACCATTCTGGAGCTAATGAAAATGTCAGAATTTCATTCCGAGATCATTTACTGGGATATTACCGAAAAACTCAGGTATCAAAAATTCACATAACTCCCTAATAACCCGATCAATAATCACCCCAACAGTCTTGAGGTGACTATACATGTGCTCCAATAAATATAATAACAACAAAATCATAGAAATAACTTGTAAGGTCGTTATAGTTATATACAAACAAGGGTATGTCTGTCTGTCTGTCTGTCTGTCTGTCTGTCTGTCTCTCTGTCTCTCTGTCTGTCCATCCTGTCCGTCCTGTCGGTCTGTCCTGTCTGTCTGTCTGTCTGTCTGTCTATCTGTCTATCCATCTATCTGTCTATATCCATCCATCCATCCATCCATCCATCCATCCATCCATCCATCCGTCCGTCCGTCCATCCATCCATCCATCCATCCATCCATCCATCCATCCATCCATCCATCCATCCATCCATCCGTCCGTCCGTCCGTCCGTCCATCCATCCATCCATCCATCCATCTTTTATTTTAATTTTTGTTATGCCAGAGGTAAATATTTATCATGAACCTAGCCAAATATTCAAGGGACCATGTATAGAACAAGCAAAGTGTACAACTGCCTGCCAGAATGAGGGCTTTCAGTCTGGATAGTGTAGTGACTCCAAATGCTATTGCACAAAGCCATGTCCTCCCAATTAATTAATCACCAAAAATTATCTATAATAAATTTTTTTCATTCTTTTTAGTTATCATTGTATTGTTATGAGTCTTAGTTAAATAGATTTACTTTTATGAACAATTTAAATATCATAAGAACAACAAAAAAAAGATGGCACACTCATTGCCTTTGTTCAAAGTTGTACTTCTTCTTGTGTTGTTTTTCATGGGCAATTTAGGTATATTGTCTCTGTACACAAGGTGAATCTGAATTAGTCAAATTTTTATACTTTAATTTTATTAATTTCTTGCTTTTTTATTTTAATTTTTGTTATGCCAGAGGTAAATATTTGTCATGAACCTAGCCAAATATTCAAGGGACCATGTATAGAACAAGCAAAGTGTACAACTGCCTGCCAGAATGAGGGCTTTCAATCTGGATAGTGTAGTGACTCCAAATGCTATTGCACAAAGCCATGCCCTCCCAATTAATTAATCACCAAAAATTATCAATAATAATTTTTTTTCTTTCTTTTTAGTTATCATTGTATTGTTATGAGTCTTAGTTAAATAGATTTACTTTTATGAACAATTTAAATAGGATGGTGTGTATGCAAACCTTTTATCCTTATATTTATGAGGTGGATAGTCTGTTCTGTTTGATCCTCAGCTATATTTATGAAATAATATTTTGAAAATTTTTATATTATATTCAACCTCTTTTTGCTATACAATCATCTTGTTTGGATCAATTTTCATGATTTCCATTAATTTACATTATATTTTTTTAATTGTTGTGTTGTTACGAGGCTCAACTAATAGATCATTTTGATGAACGATTCGAGGAGGACAACATATATGCAGACCTAATTTATTCTTATGTTTGTGAGGTAGATTGGAAGTTTCTATTTGACTCTCGACTATAATTATGGAGTAATATTTGGAAATTTTGATAGTATATTCAACCTCTTTTTTTTTTATATAATCATCTTTTTTGGATAAATTTTTATGATCTCCATTAATGTACATTATACTTTTTAATTATTGTCATAGTGTTACGAGACTCAACTAAATATGTCTTCTTTGATGAATGATTGGAGGAGGGTAGCATATATGCAGACCTTATTATTCTTATGTTTGTGAGGTAGATAGGATGTTTTTGTTTGACCCTCGACTACAATTATGGAATAATATTTGAGAAATTTGATATTGTATTCAACCTCTTTTTATTATATAATCATCTTGTTTGAATCAATTTTTGTGATCTCCATTAATTTAAAGTATACTTGTGCAACGACCGTCAAGTCGTTTAGATATTTTTATTCCATAAATAATTTATTTCATAAATTTTTAATGGGTATTTTGAAATATTTGATAACTTTCATTATTTAGTTAAAAAATAATTTTAAATATTAATTTAATTGGTAGGTTAAAGTGATAATTTCGTTAATACCTTGTACTATTTTTATCCTATATTTATTAAAAGTAGGTTAATGGAATTTATAACTTTAGCATATAAAATTAAATAAATAAAATCAATAATATAAATATAAAGGATTGCATTCAGCAACCCTACAGAAAAGGACTGAAGCTACAATCGCATAAAGAGAAACAGAAGGCGCATCAGAACGAAGAACACGTAGAAATAATAAAAAGAAGAAAAAAAAGGTTACGAACGTACCGTTGCCGATGAATTTGAGAGAAAAGCGCCACCTTTAAGCTTGAGGTTAGTCAACTTGTGTTTAATCTTAAGATTTCTCATAGTTAACATATTACGTGTAAGATGAAAGTTTATTATATGTATTATCATTGTTGGAGAAGGAAAAAGCGAAAAAGATTTTAATACTATTGCTTCTTCACATGTAGCTTATTTTTATTACTACTATATATGTATGGAATATGGATCTTTTAGTATGATTATATATGTAGTGGGTTAACGGATTAATGCATCTTATGAATGTTGCTACTGTACATTGGGAATATAAACTTTTTGGATACAATTTTGTATTGTTTGTCAAGTAAGATGACAATGTTACAGGATGACAACAAGGAATCAATGAACTCATATGTTATGGGTTAGCTCTTATAGTTATCTGATTTCGTTATTAGCATAACAAATTTTGTTTTTATCTTAATTTATTCTTTTAGTTATCACATTATGATTTAAGTTTTGTTATATTGCTATAGGTAATTAAATATTAGATATATTATATTATATTATAAAAATACTATTAAAGTTATGTTATTTGAAGAAATTAAGACTTAACCCTAGGTTTGAGATTTATGAAGTTGATTATAGGATTAGGTGAATTTTGGGTCTAGGTTAGACAAATACTAATGTGGGTGTCTACGGACTCATTTTCTTATGAATGTCACATATTTGATAGATTGTAAACATTTTGAGGCATTGAAGAAAGGAGAAGCATGGATGGATTAGCTAACCTGATTTCTGTTCTTCAGTTGAGGTAGGTTATGGTTTGTTCTATCTAATAGAGAGACTCTTAATAGCAATTGATAGTCATTGAGTAAAGATGTGATATTTTCTATGCACTTAATTATTGTTGTTTGGTTGACTAATATATTATTGTGATTAGTCTGTGTTAGACCCCGTAAGTAACTAAATGGAGGTTAATTGCTCATTCCGAAAAATTGTTGTGATTGAGGTGTATTTTAAATTTTACTAACTTATGGTGCGGGAGTATGGGATCAAGTGAATTTTCACGGGTAAA
>JAOTQJ010115410.1:0-10853 GCA_025642045.1 Solanum sejunctum
ATAACATAACCCAAAATCCAATAGAGAAAAAGTCTTTTTTAGTCCAAAAAGAATTTTTCTCTCTTCTACATAAGGTAAAATAACTAGATATGCTGAAATTTTGTTCCCTCTAAGCCATCGTAGAGTGAGAATTTTAATCCTATCACCTCTGGCTTAAGATCTCAGTGCACCACACCTTGAAGGTGAAAAAATGCTATAACTTTCAATATTTATATCATTACAACCTTTGTATCATCTTCCGAGTACTTTCTGCCTCTATCGGACAATAATACTACTGGTTAGCAGGGCCCGTGATTGGATTCTTAAAAAATATTACTATGAGTAACGTTTTAAGAATAAAATATACTTGTGAGTAATATATTATAAAATATTACTCAGAAATATGTTTTATTCTTAAAATGTTACAATAACATTTATTCATTAACACAACGAGTTTGCTTGTTAGGCTAAAACGTTGTTGCCAAATACATTTATACAAGTTTTGTAAAAAAATTTAAAAAATATATTATTTTGGTGAATTGGTTTAAATAATAGTTTAATTTGGTCAAAAATTAAGGGTCTTCCTCTTATCTCCAGAGGGCAGAGAGGATCTGGGGTATAACACCCCATAAAATTATCAAAATGCCCCTAAAATGTAATCATGTGCATAACATATCTTCCAAAGCTTCGATGGAAAATTCAAGATCAGATTTATGATCAGTGCAAAAAATTAATTGGGAAAATGATCTTGACCAAATTTTAAAACAACCGTGTCAATAAATAATTTTACCAAGTTTGCCTCGAAATAGTGAGGGTCCACGCCCAGGGCGTGACATGCCTGGGATGCGGAACCACACTTGTTTTTTTTAATTTTTCAATGAAAAAACCTTTTGATGAAATTATACTAAGGTGTGCCCAGTCTGCGACGCGGACTGGGCAATTCATAGTGACAATTATTTTTTTATTTTGTGAAGGACATTCTAGACATTTGCCAACCCCTTTTAAACTCAAAATACGATTAAAATAGGTCGTTTTAGGTATAAAAATGGTTTTAAATCCTATTCCTAAGCCATTCTAAGATTTTTAGAAGAAGACTAGGGCTACGGAGGGGAGAAAGAGCGTAAACTTAAGGAGATGGAGGAGGATTTCTTGAAGGTTGATTGTTGATAATTTCTTCCCAGGTATATAAGGCTAAACTAAAAGCATGAGATTGTTTTTCCATGTGACCCATAGATGGTCTTAGCTGAGAGTTGAAACTTCTTAAGTCTACATACATGATTCTTGATTATTTTCTTGATAAAATATATTTATTATATGTATTTTCATACATTGATGATCATCAATAAACTTGTTTTCTTGAATTGAATATTTTTCATGAGATATTGTGTAAACCCTATATGTTATTTTGTGAAAGAATGCATGAATGAACCTAGGGATGGAGTTTAGAGCTTTGACTTGAGTATGTTGATTGAAATCTTGACATGAGTATGAGGTTGAGTTAGTTGAGCTTGATGATCCTATGAGTCTTCATAATTGAGTTATTGAGTCTTATCTAAATAGCTTTTTCTAAATGATGATCTGAGTCTTTGAGTTCTTAAATAAGAACTGAGTTAATTAAGATGGGTTAAAGTCCCCCAAATCAATAAAAAATATAGATTTTGAGTTAATGAGAGTCTCTACGAGGTTAATTTGAGATAATTGAATTGAGATAGGAGTGGACTAAGTCCGTTAGAGTCGGACAAGTCCCTATCTTGTGGGCTAAGTTCGTTAGAGTCGGATGAGTTCTCATTTGAGGGCTAATTCTGTTAGAGTCGGACAAGTTCTCACTCGAGGGCTAAGTCCATTAGAGTCGGATAAGTTCTCATTCTATGTATTAAGTTCGTTAGAGTCGGACAGGTCCTCACTTTATTGTCCTGAAACAATAGGACTTGGTCATCTGATCTTTCCAAACTGAGTAATCTAAGTTGAGTTGAGTTTGATTTGAATGATAGGTCAATGGGTTGATGGGTCACTTGTCTACTCTTTATTCTTGCTTTAGATATACTTTTGACATGTTGATTTTTACTATCCTTGATGTTAATTATTATATCTATATTATTCTACTTATTTCGATTTCATTTAGATATTTTACATACCAGTATATTCCACGTACTGATGTCCCCTTTTGGACTGCATCATTTTATAATTTAGATACACAGGATAAGATGTTGAAACGTTTAACAAATTGATGAGTCTCCCCTACTTCGGAGGGTTCATCACCCATTTTCATCTTGGTTTAGAGTTAGATATTTATTAGCTTTATTTTGATTGAGGTAGCTATGGGTCTGTCATTGGCACCACTTGACAGTGATAGAGGCTTCATAAACTAGAGTCGGATGTTGATGTAAGACTTGTTGAGCTAGTTCTTTCTACTAGCCTTTTTATTTGATATATCATTTGAGATTAGATGTGCCCATTACTATCTTTTAGGATACCCTCCTGAGGTGTGACATGGGATAGTAGCTTGGAGCAAGTTAAGTAATAAGTTATACTTAAAGATGTAAAATTCAAGTCGTGCAAATCAATTAGAAGAATGATCCCAAACTGCAGAAGAATAGACTCTTCTTTTTGCTATATTCCCTTGAACTTTGTTGAGAAGTCTTTTGTATGCTGATCTTCTTGATATTGTCTAGGAAAAAAATGGAAAACTAAAATTTTATTCCTGTGTTTATTTGCAGTAAAGATTTTTCTTGATATAGAGAGTCATGATTTCAAGCAGCAACTTATTTAATAAAACCTACTATGAGATCCTAGGTGTGAAGGAAGGTGCAAATTTGGAAGAAGTCCATAAAGCTTAACGTTCAGTCATACTTTGTTTTCATCTTGACAAGCAGCAAAATGTATCAGAAACATCCAATTCTGAATGTCTGACAGAAAACAAATTTTTGGAGATACAGAAAGCATGGGAAAACATTGGGAACCCAAGGCTACGTGCACTTCGTGATGTTGAATTACTAACTTTGAGACAGCATGCAACAATATCTGAAGATGTCAGTTTAGATGACCTTAAAGTTCAACATTTTGGAGATACTATAGAGCTTTCTTATCCTTTTAGATGTGGTGACTACTAATTTATCGATTCTTTTGAGTTGGCAGACACGGGTGCTTATATCAAGAGATGGAGATATGATATCATTGCTAACATCTAAATTATTGCCAATATCTATTGTGCTTCCTTGTGGATCTCGCTCACTTAGAGTGTGGTTACTACTCAATGGTGATTCTAAGCTTGCCATAGATGTTCGCTTATAATTATGGTTGTGTTGGAATATTATTCTTAGTGATATTTTGGTTAAATTGTTGAAAATGAAATGAAGAAGAAAAAAATAGGAAGAACAAAATTTGTTAAGTCTTTTTTTATCCTGGTTAGTAATTCTAAAGGGTTTGTGGGCCAGATGACAAGACTATTTTTATTACTTTATATCCAAATGCACCTTATTTTGATTACTCAAAATGCAATTTATATGCAAACGACTGTTTTAAAGAATGTTCAATATCTTGATTTTGATATAGAAAATAAGTATCTTAAACTATGAAAATAAGGTTGTGAAATATCAATACAAGCATTATGTTGTTAGGTGAAGCAACATGAATGTTGCACCCTAGATAGCAAAAGTTTTGTAACCAAAAGTATTACTATCTTACGCTCTGATCTGAGTAGCAGGGATACATGAAATCTCAAGCAAATTAGATGGTGAAAGTTCAATAATCATTTGCATCACTATCTGACATTCTAACCTAAGTAGCAATGACCTGTGAAATCCTGTGTGAGTTAGCAAAAGACCACCTTGCGAGGCTATTGATATCCTAATTATGGAAGTACTGCAATATGTCTAAATAGGACTTGTCTTATCATGGTGTCATGAAGGACGATAACATAATTAAAGATCTTCATTATCCTTTCAAAGATATATATAATTTAAGTATTTGAATCAGTTCACTCTCAATCCAAAGCATGTTCCCATGAGAGTCGCACTAGCTAAACGTCATGGCCTTGGTTAAATCTTTACCTAACTAACAACCTAATACTAGTAGGCTCTTTATGCAGTGCTTTTTAGCTTTCTTCACAGTTGAGTACAGACGGTTCTTCAGATTTTCACCCATTACGAACCCATTCATTCTTTTTTTCAATTTTTTTCACCTCTTGAATAGAAAAGTTATAAAAAGTGAGCATTCTGGAAGGGACAGAAAAAGGCTAGATTGACTTTTAACCATAACCAATAATTTTGCAGTCAAAAAAATATGAATGGACCTGATCTTGCAAGTGGTCATTATTTGGTTACAATGTCCTTTTTTCCTCCCTTAACTTTAGTCTGAAGTGAAAGCAATGAACCAGAAATTTAGCATCTTGCCCATGACTAAGATACACCAAGTTTACTTATATGCAATAACAAATTCAGTTGTTCATTGCTTTAGCTTTAGAAAATATCTTGCAAGTTCTTTTTGCTCAAGTCTTTAGATTAAAGATTAAAGCCTCCGATTTTCAAGATAGGCCCTCCAAGAGCTCTATAAAGCAAAGAAACTATTGTGCATATTAAGTGTTGGTAGCCCTGGTGTAAATCTGTTGGCTAGCATGAGCAGACACCATCCTGACTAAACCTCTAGCCATCAAATTTCTAACTGCTTTCCTAGCAAGTGATCCACTAATCCTGAGATGATCGAAAGGACGGAAGGAGTGATGAGCTTGTATAGAATCAACTACCTGATTTTTAATACCTTGGTCGCACATTCTCTTTTACTTCTAGATGGTTAAACTGGAACACAATATATAGCAATTACCTATTTTGTTTTAATCAAAATTGTAAACATTAAATATTTAGCTATATTTAGATTTTGTTGGTTTTTCAACGAAGAAATTAAAAAAATAACCGATAGAAAACTTTGAGAGGAAAAATAATGCAATGTTGTCAAAGAAAATTATTTTATTAATAATTCAAGACATACATTTATAGCTATAATTTCTAATTAGAAATTAGAAAAATATGCAAACTAATCTTATTAATAGAATTCAAATAAAAAAAATAGAAACTAATTCCTAAATTTAAGCCACATGGGACTCTAATAAAATAATTTTAAAATTCTAAAACTTAGCTACTAAATATCTGTAAAAGAAGTTTTTTTTTTAAAGAAAATATAGCTAATTATTTTAATTTTAATTTTAATTTCATCTTAAATTAACCTCATGAATAAATCAACTAATTCATCTTTTGTCATGCACGACTTATGCACATCTTCTGTTAGATCAAATAAGAAGTTTTTACTTCTCATTTCACCTTGTAAAATTTTTTGCTTATCGGAATCAAAGATTCAATAATATTTGTCTCCAAATAATAATATAAGTCCATTTTCCATTAGCTGGCCAACACTCAATAAACTTTTATCAATATTAGGCACATAAAGAATATTTGAAATTATTTTTTACCTGAACTTGAATTAATTGCGATAGAGCTTTTTCCTTTTGCAAGAATACAATCACCATTTTCGATTTCAAATTTCTTATTTTTCATAAACGTAAACTCTTCAAAAAGATTTCTGTCATATGTTATGTTATTTGTACAAACACTATCAATCATCCAAAAATTAAATTTTTTTGTTGTATAGCAGGTTGCAATAAATAAGTGGTCTTCTTCTTCGATGGTGACTTGGGCAACTGTTTCATCTTTTTGAAATTCGCTTTTGCAAATCACAGCTTCATGACCAAGTTATTTGCAGATCTTGCATTGCACATCTGGTCTCTTTCAATATTTATATGGAGGATGTCTATTTTTGTCACAATGCTGACAATAATAAATTTACCCTTACTTTGAGTTTTGTGACTGGCTACTAATGCTCCTTCAACCATGTCATCTTGCCTGATATGCCTCCTTTGTTCTTGCGTCTGCAATGTATTTAATAATTTTGTCAAGATAATCTTGGACAAAACTTTTGTATTTTTCAAAGGAGTTATAAATACTTCATATCTTTCTGGCACTATAACAAGAATTTTTTCAACAATTCTTGAATCTTTAAATTTAGTGCCAAGCAATTTTACCTTGTCAATAATGTCAAGAAGTTGACCTGAATACTCTTTGACGGTCTTAGATTCCTTTAATTTTTTGCAATTTGAATTCGCTTATCAAATTCAATTCATGCCTGTATTTTTCTATTTTCTGTATATTCTTCCATTAGATAATCAAATTTCTTTTGCTGATTTGAGAGCCATAACTCTTGTGAAAATTATTGCAGACACACCAACAAACAAAGTTGCTTTAACTTTTGATTGTCTTATTTTCTTTTCTTTGGGCTTTTGATTTGGGCCACTGGAGATTATCGGGCAACGAAAAGCATCATAATCCTCTTCTACGGCTTCACAGAAATCTAAAACTTCAAGATAAGTATCCATTCATACTGCCCAGTGTTACATGGGAAATTAATTAGATTTTGAAAATTTAATTTATTACTTAGTTAGTTCAAGTAAACCAAATTTTCAAAATTAAAACAGGACTGCTACTTAATTTTTAGGAAAAATAAAGAAAACTATTAAATCATTTTAAAAAAATTTAAACAAAAAAAAAACTTTTAAAAATTCAAAGAAAACGATTCAAGTTCACATTTTCACCCCGAGAAGATTTTATGCACTTGAAATGACCTATACAGTTATCCGACAATTAAAAAATTTTGACTAACTTTGAAATTTTGATTTAAAAAGATTAAATGAAAACTTAAAGTATATTTGAAATTTTTTAAAAAGAAATTTAAAACTCAATCAACTAAAAAGTGTCAAAGAAAAGGAAAATTTACATTTTAATAAAAAGGCACGTAAACAATTTAAACAAAGTAAAATTTCACAAATACTTCTAAAATATTGCAAATTTAAGGCCAAACACTTTATTTCTATTTATTTTTTAATTTTATTTTTGTTATTATTATTTTCTGAATAAACACGAAAATTCTAATCAATGAAAAATAACATAAATAGTTTTAACATGTTTGGAGAATTTAATTAGATTAAAATAAATAATTGCTAAAACAAGATTAGTTTTAGAGTTAACAACAATTAAATGAATACAATAAAATAGAATAGTAAAAGAAGTGGACTATTGGGCTTGGCAGGCCCAAATCAAAACCTGTCCTAATCCTAAATAAAACGTGGGCCTGCTTGGCCCATAACTCAAAAAGGCTGCTGCTGCTCAAGGTTTTAGCCCATTCCCTGTCATATACACTTAGTGTATATATTGCGTGTATCAGTGTATACATACTGATTTCTTCATGTATATCCCTATATATCATTTCAAAAGACCTATGGCATCTTCCTTATCTTGTGAGGTGGGGCTGACTCGATAGAAAAGAGACTTGGGCGTCCAAGGCCCAAGAGATGCAAATGGGAGTCCAAAATGGACCGAAACTTCATCCATGCAAAGAAAAGAAAAGTAAAGATTAACACACTAAGTAGCTATAATATATGAAGTAGCAGAAACAACCAATAACAACTATATTTGCAATAAATTTGGAATCATAGACGACATGCGCGTCAACAAAATTCACATTGGATTGAGGACACAACATGTAGGCTTTATTTAAAGACATTCGAGAAACTAAAGAAAGTGTAAATTATTTCATCGTGTCTTATTTTTGACAAAATTTTGACGGTATATGCCCATACTAAAGTGAAGAATAGTTCTCTGCTAAAACTTTACAGAAAAGCATTTAAAACAAACTAAAACAACGTAATAATGACAAATATTAGACAAGATAAAATTAAATGAACATACTTTGAATCTTGAAAAAAAAAAAAGTTATGATTTAAGGATCTCGAATTCTTAATTGACGAAAACATGGCTAGACAAAGAGATGAAGATAATGACCAAGAGAACACAAAGCAAATACATTCATAACAAACCAATAAGGGCATTTAGACTAACGCTAAATCAAGATGAAGCACAACTTAAAACAACCGTGAGATTAACTTAACATCAGCTGACTCGTGAGGTGAAGATACAAGTTGCATAACAAACTGACTTTAGTATAAAGCGGTCCATAACAACATATATTTGGTTAAGGAAGTTGACCTATAGCTTATGTAAGTGGTGGACAATATCCTAGGAAAAGGTAGATGCGGGTAACTCGAACAAATTAGATGTTTAGGATAAATTCAACATATAGTAACATGTAGATGAGCTACCCGTGTTCCTTGAATGGATTAAAGCTTCAGCAGAGAGTGAACAGGGACATAGATACAAAGATGAGGATGTATGGAATCTTAACATTTAAACATTTAAGAATTTGTATAACTATTTGCGACCTAAAGCTTCAATTTTGAAAGGTTTCAGACAACAACGAGAAGCCAACATCTGAATTTAACGAATGATAGATGAAAAGACCGAAGCGGACAACATGTACTACGAATACAGTCCAACAAACCACAAGAGAAAGACTTATATTGTCGTGAAATTAAGACCAAATGAAACTGAAATACAGATGATTTATAATCTAAATTTGAACTGAAATAAGACTGCATCTGTCAGCCAGATAAACATGACTACGAAGAGCATCATAGCAGCATAAGTGGCAACCACATCCAAAATCATCGACCAAAACCAGTCTAAGTATCCGTTGCCCAGCCCTTCATTCGAAACAGATCTATAACAATAAATTCTGAGACTAAAATTATCCTGAAGCACTGCACACATCATTCAGAGAGGGAACAAGATACTTGGACGAGGGTATTACAGCAATGGACTCAAAATAAAGAGACATTCAGGACTTAAACTCTTAACGACAAGGAAGAGATATGGACAGCAGTCAAGAGAATAATAATGTGCTTGACAATAAAATTGAAGCAAGAACGTGGGGATAGTGGGGCAGGAGAGAATTTTTAAATGATAAAGACAAGACCACAAACAAGTTCATAAAATACCTTACATCTATCTTCGACACAAAAACCAACAAGCAAATGGCAAATTGAGGACGAGATGAGACAACTGAACATAACAAAAGAAAATGAGACAACAGCATAAAACAATTAACCTTGGTTTAAAACTGGACAAGCAGAGAGTTAAATAACAACATCTTACGAACATGAATCAATTAGCAGAGCAAAGTATAACAGGCCAAAATTAAGCATTATCGAACTGATCAAATCCAAGGATGAACCAAGGAAAAACACAGGTTACATTCATCTCAAAACGACTCACATGACCAGTCACAGATCAGGTCCGAAAACTGAAACAGAAAATAAGATGGACGCAACAAGGATTTCTGGATTTGCAAATATTTTATCAAAAATTTTAAAACACTTAGTTTTCGACACACAAAATAGTAAAGATGGAATATTTTGAAGCACTGTTAACTGAAACCAACTAAGACAACAATGAACATGACTCTATGAACCTGAAAACATATTAACGACTCATAACAACAATACAGTATTCAATCATCACAACAGAGCATTTTCAGTCATGACAAACTGAGTGCAAACACGAAAAGCTTCGATATACTTCAAGATTCCCCTTCAAACATAGTATATGAGACTTGAAACGGAGAAAAAAAGCGAGATTAAAGTATTACCTCTATCAGAGGCAGAGAACGGAGACGAGCTTGGATGAAGATGTGCTTACACCCCAGTAAATCGAATTCCTATGCTAACTCAAGACCAAGAAACTTCCAATTTCAGAACCCTCAAAACTAAACAGTTTCTGAAAGATAAAACTTTGTTGAAAAAAATATCAATGGTAGTAGGTTTTCTTTTGGGAATCAAGACGGCTTAATGTGTAATTTTTGAGTGTAAATGAGGGCTTCCCTAAAATGATGATGAACAAGGGATTAAATAGGAGATTTTCAAACTTCCTCGACAAGCGAGCTGCTGAGTCATGAGAAAAAAAGCACACATGAAGAGAGATTGGTTGCGAGGTATTAAAATTTATAAGCTTTATCAGAGGAAACATTGAGGAATTTACGAATTGTGTTATTGAAGAAGATGAAGTTATAGGTGAAGGGTATAAGTGTGCAGGAACAAAGAAAGAAAGAAGAGGAAATTGGGGGCGCATGGCCCTCACACTATGTATATATATATATATATGTAATATATTTGTGCATTGTTGATTGATTTTTGATAAAGGAGAATAGGTGATTAGGTTTTTGATTCAATTGGGCAAATTTGGAAAAAAAAAGTTAATTGGTCTAAGAAAACGAACTAAAAATGAGTCTAAAAATAAGGTCCAATTCAATTGTAAATCTTGATCAAATTGAATTAAAATGACGAATTTGAATAAAATTAATTTTATTAATTAATTGACAAGCTTCTTAAGTCCAATAAAATAAAATAATCAACCAAAATACAAAGTCCTTGATTCATGAAAGGTGATTAATCAAATGTGATAAGTTATTTGCAAATTATAAAAATAATAAAATGATATAAAAAATTTCTTAAAATATTTTGAATTTTTTGAACATTAATTATTTTAAATTATTTAAATTGAAAGAAGCTCTGTAATTAATTTATATTATGGAGGATAAAAATTTGGTGTAAACACCCAGAGATGATAATTTTTACCATAAAAAATAGGAGGAGTAATTTGAGAAAAATTATTTTCGAAATTCATCTCGCACGTCTCTCAAGAAAATGACTCAGATACCAATTGTTGATTTTTTAACACATAAAATAAGAAAATAGTTGAGAAAAAATATTGCAATGTTGTCATAACGTAATTGTTTTATTAATAATTCAAGACATACATTTATAGCTATAATTTCTAACAGAAACTAGGAAAAGATGCAAACTAATCTTATCAATAGAATTCAAATAAAAAATAGAAACTAATTCCTAAATTTAAGCCATATAGGACTCTAATAAAATA
>JAOTQJ010115421.1:0-10853 GCA_025642045.1 Solanum sejunctum
AAACTCTGTCAAAATTTTTTGTGGAATTCCTTAGCTATCGTAAGTAAAGATTCAGTATAAGCGGTTGTCGCGGTGTCTAACCGGCACCATTCACAGCCCCGGGGTTGGGTCGTGACAGGGATGTGGAGTCTAAAGTCCTAACTATAGAGTCAGTTTCGGTGGTTAATTAGTTCCTAGATGTTTTCCCTAGTGAGCTTCATAGTGTTTCTCCCAAAATGAAATAGATTTTGGCATAGATCTCCTTCTCGACACTCTACATATTTCTATCCTTCTTACCATATGACACTAGTGGAGTTGAAGGAGTTTAATGAGAAATTAAAGTATTTGATGGAGAAGGGTTTTATTAAGCCTAACAAATCAAAATGGGGTGGACCGATGTTGTTTGTGAAGAAGAAGGATAGTTTTCTTAGAATGTGCATTGATTACAACTTAATAGAGTCCCCATCAAGAATAAGTACCCTGTACCAAGGCTTGATTATCTTTTTGACCAACCTTAAGGGGCTAGACACTTCTCTAAGATTGTTTGTTGGTTCGGTATAATCAAGTGAAGGTGAGGGAGTCTGACGTTCCCAATATAGCCTTTTAGACTAGGTATGGGTATTATAAATTTATGGTTATGTCTATTGGGTTGACCAATGCACCGGCTATCTTTATGGATCTTACGAATAGGGTCTTCAAACTCTCCCTTGATTTGTTTGTAGTGGTATTCATTAATGATATCTTGATCTATTGACATAGGAGGAGGAGCATATGAGTTACTTGAGGGTAGTGTTACAAATATTGAGGGAAGAGCCGTTGTGTGCTAAGGCTGAGAATGTGAGTTTTGGTTGAAAGAGGTTGCCTTTCTAGGTAATGTGGTGTCGAGTGATGGTATAAAGGTGGATCCTAATAAGACGGAGGTAATTAGAAATTGGCCTAAACCTTAGACTCCACTGTACATTAGAAATTTCTTGGGCTTAGTGGGTTACTATCGGAGATTTATGAATGGGATCTCTTCCATTTCTTCTCCTATGAATAAGTTGACTCAAAAGAAGGCAAAATTTGTGTGTACCGATAAGTGTGAAAGGAGTTTCTAAACCTTGAAAGATAAGCTTGTCTCTACTCCTATCTAGTCGTTACTAGATGGGTTAACAGGGTTTATTGCATATTATGATGCCTCTCGAATTGGTTTGGGTTGTGTCTTGATACAAAATTGTAGGGTAAAAACCTATGCTTCTAGAAAACTCATGGTGGATGAAAAGAATTATCCTACTCATGATCTTGAATTGACCATCGTGGTATTTACTTTGAAAATTTTGTATCATTATTGGTATGGGTGCATGTTGATGTGTTCACTGATCGTAAGATTCTCTAATATGTTTTCACCCAAAAAGATCTCAAGTTGAGGCAGCGAAGGTGGTTAGAGCTTCTTAAGGATTATGATATGTGTGCATTATCACCCCGATAAGGCTAATGTTTTGGCTAATGCTTTGAGTAAGATGTTTATGGGTACCTGAGCTCATGTTGATAATGGGGACAAAGAGGTGGCTAGGGAGGTCCATAGGTTTGTTAGGTTAGAGGTTAGGTTAGAAGAGGTTGATGATGTGGTATTGTGGTTGTCGATGGTTCAAAATATTCCTTGGTTGATGAGGTAAAAACAAAGTAAGATCTTGATCCCTCCTTATTAGGACTGAAGGCCTTGATGGAGATGGTAAGGCAGAGGGTTTCTTCCAAGGGGGAAATGGTGCCTTTAGGTACAAAGGAAGGTTGTGTGTACCTAATCTTGATGGCTTAAGAGAGAAGATACTTGATGAGGCTCATAATTCTTCCTATTCTATTCACCCAGGTTCTACCAAAATGTATAAAGATTTGAGGGATGTGTTTTGGTAAGGAGACATGAAGAAAGACCTTACAAAATTTGTATCCGATTATCATAGGTGCCAACAAATCAAAGCCGAGAATCAATGACAAGGTTGCCTAATCGAAGATTTAGAGATTCCCATAGAAGTGATAGGAAATTAACATGGATTTTGTGGTTGGGTTGCCTACGACAAGAAAGAGTTTTGATTCTATTTGGGTTGTGGTTGAAAGAATGATGATGTTGGCTCATTTCCTACTGGTTAAAACTATTTATGGTGTCGAAGATTATGCTAAGTTATGCATTCATGGGTTGGTAAAGTTGCATGGGGTATCCTTGTCTATCATATTGGATCGTGGTGCTCAGTTCACTTCTCACTTTTTGAGGTCCTTCCGTAGAGGTCATGGTACCAAGATAAAGCTTAGTACGGTCTTCCACCCTCAAATGGATGGCCAAGCCGAAAGAACTATACAAACTCTTGAGGATATTCTTCATGCTTGTATATTAGAGTTCAAGGACGCATTTGGTAAGATGTATTGGGGATACAATCCATGGACTAACAAGATGGTATTAACGATTACTATGTTTGGTAGAAATTTTGATCTATGTATTAACTAATCTATGTATTAGTTAGTACTACATACATGGTATTAACTAATGCATTCCATTTGGAGGGATAGCTAGTCCAAGGTCTAGCAACTCCTGGATAAGCCCCCCAAATGACTAAACTATCCCTCAATCCCCTCAAAACTTCTTTTAATCATTTTTTAATTTTCTTGATGTTATGTTTTATATTTAAATAAATTATCTTACATTTTTTTTCATTTTTGGGTTAATATTTACATAATATAACATAATTTTTTTGTTATATTAAATTTTAAAATTTTATTTATTTATGGGTTCATATTTTCATATTTCACCAAAAATTAAAACTAGCATGTCAAAAATTTATTTTGATAATTAATTTAGTTGAGTTATTTTGTTAATACAAATGTTTTATCAAGTGAGTTTATTATACAAAATAAAGCTAAATAGATAAATTTTCAAAGTTGAGTGACTTACGATATTAACTTCATTTAAAATTACAACTTACAATTTTTATGTGTAAATGTAGATGGTTTATTCGATCTTACTTTTCTTTATGGTCTTTTCAATTTTAAAAGTAGATGTTATATATTTATTAAATTTAAAATTGATATTTTTTGAATAATCAATTTATTAAGTTGACAATTATTTATCTTCAAATAACTCAAGTGAGGAATTAAGTAGAAAACATGACAACAAATTTGTTCTTCTCCAATCTAATTTGAAGGCCACAAAAAAAAATATTCTCCGACAATTATCTACTTGGACCAATTAATATCCCATAAAAATTCAAGGATAGAATTGAAAAAGAAGGTTTTTGTAAAAATTTAAACCAACCACAAGATTAGATGAGAAGTAATGAAGCAAACACTTGATAACAAATAATCCCTACATTACTAATTCCTGCGTTACTAATCCCTGCATTACTAATCTCCACGTTATTGATATTTACACCAAATGACCCCTAAGGCTAGCTGGGATAATCATTTTCCACTTAATGAGTTCGCTTATAATAATAGCTATCATTCTAGCATTGGTATCGCTCCTTTTGAGACCCTCTATGGTAGAAGTTGTAGGTCCCCTATTGGAGTGTTTAAGGTAGGGAAAATGGCTTTTTTGGGTTCGTATTTGGTTATGGAGGCTATCGAGAAGGTAAGGTTGACTAAGGAATGGTTTAAAATAGCAAAAAGTCGTCAAAAGTCCTATGCCGATGTGAGGATAAGGGAGCTTGAATTCAAAATTGGTGATTAGGTCTATTTGAAGGTCTCACCCATGAAGATGTGGTTTGTTTGGTAAGAAGGATAAATTGAGTCTAAGATCTATTGGCCAATATATAGTATAGAGGAGGATTGGTAAGGTGGCCTATAAGTTGGAGTTACCTAGTGAAATGGACTTGGTTCATCTAGTCTTTCATGTGTCTTTCTTGAGGAAGTCTGTGGGTTACCGAAATGTTATTGTACCGTTTGATGTTGTGGGGCTTGTGGAAGACAATTTGACTTATGAGGAGGTTCGAATAGAAATTTTAGATAGACAAGTGAAGGGGTTAAGGAACAAGGATGTTGCTTCCATCAAGATTCTTTGGAAAAAGTAACAAGTTAAAAGTTCTATATGGGAAGCTGAAGAGGACATGCATAAGCGAGATCCCTATGTTTTGAAATCTACTCAAGCCTAAGGAACTAATTATAATCTCCTATTTGATTTCAAGTCTTATGTTTTAGACCTTATGTCATTTGCATGCATTCATGTTTATGTTGGCAAGTTCATGGTGAGTTTGACCATTATGTTGAGATTTTTGAAAATGATGTTTAAGTTCATTGTTGCATTTTTGTGTAGGATGAGATATCTTGCTTACTTCTCTTATATACATTTCTTTGACATTTGGGAAAAAATATTCCCAAGGGGTAGACATTGAAACGACCCAAAAAAGTGCCTAAAAATGTGCCTCAAAAGTGCCCATAATCATAATTTCCATATATCTTCAAAACCCATCTGTGATATTAAAAATCCAACTTCATATTCTTGTTCAGGGGGAAAAATTGAGTGGGGAATGGGTCTAACCCCAATTTTAACAATAGCAAAGTTTGATTTTTCCCAAGTCTGTGCAAAATAGTAAGGGTACGTGATAGTACCGCGATGTGGATGCATCATGGACCCATTTATTTTTTTGCCAGTTTTCTCACTTCAGTCCAAGGCTTTGGGGGCTTGGGCCTAAGCCTTCTCATGTGTAAAAATACCTATACTTAGCCATATTTAACCTTTATATCATACAAGATATTCCCTAATACTTTCTCAAACACTTAGACAAATATTTCACCAAAAATTCAAGTGCCAAATCTCATTCTGAATCTAAGGATTTCATTCAAGCTTCACGTCTCCATTCAAATCTTTTTCAAGAAAATTCTCAAAGTTGAAGTATGTGGGTTCCAACCATTAGGTCCTTTCAACCCTGGTGCCCAACCTTCCTCTTCATATAAAATGCATGTTTTCAAGTTGATTTACTTATGGGTTTTACTTATTATAAATTTGACTATGAACTAAGTTGGGGTTTCATAAAAGTATGGATATTTAAACATATTTTGAGCTATGAATCTATGATCTATCTTGAGATTTAATGGAGGGTTTTGTTGTATATTGCTTGAGGATATTACCAAGTGTTGGCGGATTAATTTACTTTAAGTTTTGTAGTATAATTTTACTCTTGAATTGCATAATTTTACACTAGCAATACACACTTGACAAGTGTTTGAAAAAATGTTCGATTTTGGATTTTTGAGCAATTAATGAACTATTGTATGACCTATGACTTAAATGACTTTATGATGATGAAAGGAATGTTTATATATGTGTTGATTTCATGAAAGGTATCTTTAGTATTGTAAGTTGACCCATAATCAGTTGAGGGATTGGTACCTTAAACACCATGATAGGAGGTGGTAAGCCCATTAACCAAGTTGAGGTGTTGGTACCTCAAACACTTTGAAGGGAGGTGTTAAACCCATTAACCAAATTTAGGGGTTGGTATCTCAAATGCCTTGATAGGGGTAGTGGTAAAACCATTAACCAAGTTGAGGGGTTGATATCTCAAACACCTTCATAGGGGGTGTCAAACCCATTAACCAAGTTGAGGGGTTCATACCTCAAACACCTTGATGAGGGGTGGCAAACCCATTAACAAAGTTGAGGGTTTATACCTTAAACACCTCCAAGGGGTGACTTACCTTGGATTTCAAGTACTAAGTGGCTTGTTCTATGATGATGGTGTCTTCCTATATATGTACTGTGTTTCTTTATAAGCATGTTTTACTTCAAGCATTGATCATGCATGTCATGTTGCTAATATACTATCTCTTGCGTAAGATTATGAATTCTGATTATATTTCCTATTTATTTTTTGATTGCATCATTCATACTGAGTACATTCAAATGTACTAACGCATACTCTATCATTACATGATGTTACTATGTAGGAAGCATAGCTCCTTACGATCATCCTTATCCTCCCGTTGCTAGTACTATCTTCTCAATGCAAGTTTGGTGAGGCCTCTACTCCGAGCATGTTATCTTCTGTTTGTATATTATGTAAAGATTTTGACTATCCATTTATATGCTTTAAACTATGAGGGTTATCCCAGAAGGTTGTCTTGGCCCCCGCTCAATTCTATGTTTAGAGATATTGTTGGACAAGTTATGTAATTATGCTTGAGATTGACTCTATTTGACTCTTTTGTTGCTTTATGATATGAAAAACTTCCCTTAGCCCCTTATCCTTATTTCTATTATCTTATGGTTATTTAATTACTTTCGCGATCAAGGATATGTAATGACATATTTAGAGGCTTATTTGGAGTCCCTTTGGGTTCCCTATTCGCTGTGTCACATCTACGCCCTAGGCTTAGTCGTGATAAATATGAAATTCTCCGTATTTGTAATGGAAGGGTCATTGATTTCAAGTAGTTTAATTCAAATATAACTTATGATTTTCTACAATAAACTCATTCTCATTGTTTCATTATTATCCTTGACTTATATTTGTTTCTATCATTATTGATGATTAGAAGTTGATTACTACCAACTTCATTGAAGGGATTTTCTTAGAACTTGCATATTTGGGCCAGAAAATGAAATCATATAACCAATATTTAATTTTCAAATACATATTCCTCTTCCAAGACTCATTAGCTAGGAAACAATGATATGAAACAATGTATTAACTCTCCATAGAAGTAATTGCTAATGGAGTTGATCATTGCTCATCTTATGCACTATGGTGCAATTGGATTATCTATACATTACCATTAAGGGCTTTGGTTTGATGATTGTGACCCCGCTACCTTATAAGTAGAGGCACCTAACCTATCAAGCCTATGATATCTGTTGGCTTTGAGCATTCTACCAAGCAATTTGGTGAGAGACGATGGTGAGAGAAAAACTTGTTTCTTCTACTGTTTGTTTTCATGTTCTTCATGAAATGTTCTGCATATAGTTTTTGATTTTTTTAGTAGATAGTGATACTATGAAGTCTTTTGTTCCTTTGTATAGTGTTTATTCTAGTTTACACATAAAGATAAATAAAATTTTATCAACCCTATTTGCTAATGTTATAGTAAATTGAAGCAAGAATGTCGGCAAGGCACACTTTGCACACCCTTGACAATACCATTCCATGGAGAGCGTTTGTGGCTAACTCGTTTCGCTTTCCTCGAGATCACAGGGCAAGTACACCTATTTTGACATAGTAACTACGAGAGTACTAAAGTAAAAACATCACTATTGTGACTGTTTCTCATGTGGATCAACGAATAGCATAAATAGGATTTTCACTAAATTGTGTCAACACCTAAAGGGTAAGCACACAAAGAAAAACAAGGAAGTTTCATCGCCATTGTGATTAGAAATAGAAAGCAGAACTAAACAGGATGAAACTCCTGACCAGTAATAACTTGTTTATGAAATCTAGTTCTTTGCTTGGGAAAAACAATATCTATTTAATTATATCTCTGTTTATAAATGATGGAAAATCCTTCAAGTGATGCTAGAAGAACACTACAAGAACAGAAACTAAAATTTGTAGACAAACAAGGAACCAAAAGTATAGTTATATAATGATGATATGTCGTACATGATAAAAAATATAGGCTCCTCTACTTAAAAGTTGATGATGTATAGTGAGAAATAGGTTCCTGCCATCTCAACATTATAGTAATCACCTTGCTCATTCTATTGTCCATGGTTCATATATTATTTTTGGTTTCGTAGATGTCCTAGGGAACCTTATTAACTCTTTTGATATCTTCAAGGATTCTCTTCCATTAACACTTGTATCTACCAAAAGGATGGCCTTCTAAATAAAATTTGAAGATGCAAGTATTAAACTTATTATGAGCAACTCATCTATTAAACTATGAGATCTATTTATTTTCAATACTCACAAGTGAGTTACTTTCTATACTCTGGTACTTGAAATGAATTTACATCCAATTCCATTTCATCGTTCTTCCTCTGGCACATCACTATACTCAGATTAAAAGTAAAATAAGTGGTTTTTCAACTCCTTACTTAGAAAAATGATTAATAAATCTTGAAGTCAAGTAGAACTTACCTGAAATTGAAGTATCATTAAATCAGGAGAACTTCTTAGAATGCTTAAAAAAGTAAAGATTTGAATTCATTGTCAAAAACTATTGATAAAGATAGAGAAATCTCAATCTAGTGAGGCACAATAGAGGACTCTCTACTCCATTACAAGAAACAAAAAACTAGACAACAAACAACCACAAAAGAATAAAGTTTAACATTAAAAAATATGCATTTTACAAAAACAAACATCCAAACGTGGCCAAAGGTAGCAAGTAAAAACTATAACTTTGAGTATGCACATACAAATCTACCTTAACTCCTCTCAATTGTGCTCAGTTGAAGACTCTAACTTACAAAATGAATGTCAGGTTTCCTTGGGTATATAGTGAGTGAATTGGAGTATGTAGTTCTCAATTGAAACCATGTTGACGTATCTAGATATACACTCTCAAAAGTAAGAGTTCCTACCTGCCAACTAAGACAAAGTTTGAGCATCTTTTTATGAATCATTCCATTCGATAAATATATTATTTCTTTTGTGCAACTTACCATGATGACACTTCGACTTTAAACAAGATAACTAAGGTCAGTTCAGCTGATGAGAAGATCTGTCAATTTTATTACTTTATCTTGTCTATTTAGTGAAACTTTTTCACCGAATACAAATGGAAATAATATTATCTTCTCAAGATCATAAAAGGACTCAATTTTCAGGTGTCACTTCAACAACCAAAGAGAAATAAAATAGTAAGTTTTGGGGCATATATATAAATTTCTGAAATGAATACCAATGCACTGTTCGAAACCCAATCTCTCAGGGTTTAGTATCTAAAGAAATAAGGTGTAGCCTCTAACTCAAATGATACATGCATAAATAGAAGTATTTTGAGCTTATGAAAACCCCTAAAACTCTATAGAGGCCTAAAAATGCAGTACGTCAAGCACTGTAGTCCCATATCATACATATAGTAAGGCATTTTGTACCAGACATTGCCAATGATTTGATTCTGAATAGTGAGATCCATGATACCATTTCTTGACAACAATAGCATCTATTGATCAACAACTAGATACAGAGAAGAATGTATTGCTGAAATATCCATGAAAATGTTTTGATGGATCCATAGTCCTAAAAAGAATTTGACTAATGATGTCTATTGTACTTGATGGTAGTCTCTTTGTGCAAAACATCATATCAAATACGAGCTTCAGGTTTGAAGCGCAAATATATCTCCATAGTCTTGAAAAAACACTTATTCTTGCAACATACTCATCCTCAATAGGTATATGATCCAGAATGTGATATATGATATTAATAGAAAGATCCATAAGTCTATCATGTTTTTTACCATTATCTACCATCTCCATTCTAACGTTTGATCATATGCAAAAAATGAAGAAAAATAGAGAAGCTAAACATATGTTTTAACATACTTCAAGATTTTGAATGTATGTTAAAGCAAAGCATGTAAGGCAGATATCTAGATAGATGTTTTAAAGAAGATACTTTAAGTTGCTTTGACATACATTCAAAATCTTAAAGTGTAGTTTAACATTTGTTTAAGTTGTCTCTTGTTCTTCTTTTTTTGCAAATGATCAAAAGTCAAAATGGAGATGATAGATAATAGCAACGAACTTGGTAGACTTATGGATCTTCCTATTAATGTCATACACCATATTCTAGATCATATACCTATTGAGGATTCTACAAGAATAATTGTTTTATTCAGATACATGAAAATATATATAGGCTTCAAACCTGAAAGTCATGTATGATATGATATTTTGCACAAAGAGACTACTACCAAATAAAATAAATATCCTAAGTACAATTATGTTTTAGCACCACGGATCCATTAAAACATTCTTCATAGATATTTTAATAATATAATTTGTCTACATCTAATTGTTGATCAATGGATATTATTTTTGTCAAGAAATGGTATCATGGATCTCACTATTCAGAATAAAATCAATGGCAATGCTCCATATAAATTGCCTTTCTATGTGTATGATATGGGACTATAAGATTTAGTCATGTTGAACTGCTTTTTTATGGGTCTATGTAGTTTTTAGGGTTTTTCATAAGTTGAAAATACTTCTATTTACGCAAGTTTCATTTGAGTTAGAGGCTACAACTATGTCAAATTGAGCTGGGTTTCTACCAGTGCATTGATCTTCATTTCTTGAATATATATACCACAAAAGTTACTATTTTATATCTCTTTGGTTGTGGAAGCAACAACTTAAAATTAAATCCTTTTATGAATTTGAGGAAGATGAGATTATTTGCATTTGTATTCAACAAAGAAGTTTCACTAGACAAACAAGACAAAGTAATGAAATTGACATATCTTCTGAGTAGCTACACTAACCTTAATCATCTTGTTTTAAGCAGAAGTCCCCTTTAGGTAAGTTATACAACAGAAAAATGATATATTTAGATATATTCGAAAGGCATGATATATAAAAAATGCTCAAACGTTGTCTCAGCTGGCATGTAAGTACTGTTACTTTGAGAGTGCATATGCAGACACCTCAACTTTGTCTCAAGTGAGAACTACACACTCCAACTCAACTCCATTGTGTATCCATCAAAACCTAGTGTTCATTTCATAAGTTAGAGTCTTTAATTGAGCACAATTAAGATTAGTTGAGGTAGCTTTAGATGTACATACTCAATGTTGGAGTTTCTATTTGCCAGATTTGGCCAAATTTGGGTGTTTGTTTATGTATAACTCCTATTTCTTAATGTTAGCATTGTTCTTTTGTAGTTGTTTGCTGTCTCTTTTTTTTATTATTGTACCAGAGTAGAGAATCCTCCATCACGGCTCACCAGATTAAGATGTCTTAA
>JAOTQJ010115451.1:0-10851 GCA_025642045.1 Solanum sejunctum
TTAAGAATCCTCAATTAAAATCCTATATCATATGAAGGATTACTCGATCTTAGCTTAAAAAATTTGGGGTGTTACATCAAGAAAAGCTCAATTAGTAAGGCATGCTTGGATGTCGGCGTTTGCTGAAGAGTGGTAATTTGTCTTTCTAAATTCTAATCCAACTGAACCAAGCACACTCTTGCGCCAACTAGCTCTTGTGCCCTGATGGTTAAAGATCTGTGAAGCTCTTGCTTTTGGCGCAAGTACTCCTATTCTCTTCACTGAAATTCTCGTTCCTTGTCATCCCATTGTTGTTGAAAAAGTCTATTCTGGACCTGGATTCTTGCTTCTACATCTTCCAATCGTGGATTGAGGTGAGGTCCTAAGATGAGCTCATTTTTAAGGTCTTCCTTTAGCCATTCTTTGTACCCTCGCTCATAGCCCACATAATACCTATTTTCAGCAATATTTTCTTTCCCGAGTAGACACACATGGACAATTCTGTAAGGATTTCATTTACATAGGGCACCTTTTCAAGATCCTCATAATCTATAATAAACTAGCTGGTGTCCCCTGTCTTAGGATCAACTTACTTTCTCCCAAACTGTCTCATTACTCAGTTTGGGGAATAGGGCCTCATGCCTCGGATACCCATATGGACCAGGAAAGGGAATCATCTCCCTTGCATTGCCACCCTTTCAGTCATGAAGTTATCGAACATCTATGAAATATTATCCCCTTTCAAATCATAAAGGGCTTTGCCCCACCCTTCTTTCGACCTTTTTGTGTTGAATTTTCAGATAATCAATAGGAGTTCATGGTGAGCCAAGGCATTTCTCCCATCTCGCTATCTCAAATCTTGCTTCCACTCTACAACCTTTGTAGCCAAATGCAAGGATATCCACCATTGAAGTACCAAGTTTCACCCTTGAAAGAATTTGTACCCGTTCTTACACAACCTAAGAGATCAATAAATGTCGGCCACAATGACCGGTGCCAAATCGCAATACTTCTTTTGGCCATCTTCACCTAGGCCATGAAAGATGGCATGTGTGACCATGACAACTCTGAAATCTATTATGTTCATCTGATCTTAAAGGAATACCATGGTCCCTAAGAAACATATAGAAAAGGCTAAGGCTTGAGTACTGATCCAAGTGGCATAATCATGAAATTCGTTAGGAAATCTCTCAAAATAGCTCCTGTGTCCCAAACGCTCAAAGAACCTCAAGAAAGGGGATTTTTGGAATATCTAACCAATCAGCTTGTACAAGGAAGGGCATGTCCTTCATTTTCTTGCTAGTTGGTCTACTTGGTATCAGAATGTTATGGTCTAGGTGTTCTTTCATTTTCTCATATAACCCCTTAGAGTCTAAACAATCTCTAATCTCCTCAATTTTGTAGGTGTCAGCTCAACATCCTCGAATCGAAATACCATTCTCTCATCGTCCCAAAATCTAGTAATTACTTTGACAAATGTGGAGTATGCTTGAAAATCCATCAATGAATGTAAATGTCCTAGATGCGTGGTGACCTGAATTTGTGCATCTTTGCTAAGATTGTTCCACCAGATGCGGAGATGATCCGAAGTCTTGGTAACTATATCAAACTCTGGGAATTCGATTAGCCATCTACAAGAAACCAAAAGTATTAGAAAACCCCCAAAGCCCGTGAATGATGAATTATTTAAACGACATATACATCATTCAAATTAAACAAATAAAACAATCATTCACTTGGGCCGAAGGCCACTTTGGACTTAAGGTGGACTACTAATGGGCCTAATACCCCTTAGGTTTGGGTCAACCTAGGTCAATGCATTTACAAAATTTTAGTTCAGCTCTAACCTAGGTGACTAAGAGTTGGCTTATTTTGACGGTGGAAAGGTGATCCACATGGACAACCTAGGCTGGGGAAGATAACGACCATTGACCTCGCAAGATCAACTCACTTCGTCAAGGTACCCCGATGAAAAATTTAGATTAAATGATTGCGACCCGCATAATCGTCATTTAGTAAAAAAAATTGCTAAGTGGAAGAAGATGCTATGCATGATATGATAATTATAATAACTTGAAATTAAACAAGTAAGATACAAATAGAGAAAATAAAGAAAACTACTAATTATTACAACTCGAATAGTTAGTCAAACAACATAATCTAAGGGTTAGAACCTAATTAAAATCTCTAGCAGAGTTGTCATTTCTGTTATTCTGAAATGACTTTTGAATTTTGAAAATTTGATTTATTACTTAAATTGATTTACGTACAAATCAAACTCTCGAAGTTAAATAGAGTGGCCACTTAATTTTCAAAAAAAATCAAGAAAACCCTTAAAATATTTTTAAAAGATTTAAATAAAAAAAATCTTTTAAAAATCCAAAAGAAAAGGTTCAGGTTCCCATTTCCACTTCAAGAAAGTTTCACGCGCTTGAAATACCGCTAACGCGTGGTTATCCGATGATTAAGAAAATTTTGACTAACTTTTGGAAACAAAGTTTGAAACTAATAAAATTTATTTAAGTAAATGACTCAAAATTTTAAAATTCTACCAATTTTGAAAGCAAATGAACAGTTGACTATCTCAAAATAAAATGGAGTTCTAAAGAATAAGTAAATAAGAGAAACAAAAAGTTAACATAAATGGTTTGTCGCTTTGAAAAATTTAATTAGGTTAAAAATAAATAAATAAATAAAGTTAGAGTTAGATAATTATCATAAAAATATTTCAAAGTAAGAAAATAATAAAAGAAAGCTGAACTATTGGGCTTGGCAGGCTCAATAACAACCTGTCCTAATTCTAAAATTTGGGCCTGCCTGACCCATAAATTAAATCTGCTCCTCCTCCTTGGCCTTTCGACCCATTTCAACTTGTAATCAACAAAGTATATACATAGTATATCAGTGTATATACACATTCTTCCATCTATATTTCACCAACATTTATTGTGAGATCGGTATACTAACCTCTTGGACAGCTTCTGCAATGATTTTTTTATGTTTTGGGCCATGTTGCTCTATATACAACTGTTGTATATCAGTATATACAGGTGCTTACATGCCTCCTTTCGCCTTGGAAACATGATTAGCGAATCCCGCAAACCTGTGCCAGCCTCCTAAGACCTATTTGGGCCTTTACGACTCCAAGAAATGCGAGGTGAGAGTCCCAGAAGACTCAGACAAATGTGCAAAAGCAAAAGAAAGTAAATTAGGGACCAGACAAGTTATTAAAAATCTACAATTGAAAGTACCTTAGTATGACAAGTGAAAAATATGGCATGTTATGTTAAAATCACACATAAACTTGTTAACTTTAAAATCGGAAATCAATAAATGAAACTTATCAACTCAAGAATCAACCTAAAAACACATTAACTAGAAACAAGGATTAACACATAAGCCTAAATCTTTGATACTAAATTCAACATATGAACAACTTTGATCTTGTTTCTAAAAGATGTTGCTATTTTGGCAACAAAGAAGGAGAATGCCTTGATTTTGAGACAAAGTAATCACACCACTAATGAATCAAAAGAAAAAAAAAGTTAAAAAAACTACTAAGGATTCAAAATCACTGGAACAGTAATGGACCCAATATTTGGTAAAAAAAAAATTTCAACAAGTTCCAATTGACAAGAATAAAAGGTTGTACAATTAAACATGGGATGTTATGCAAAGCATTCTATAGATTTCGTCAAGTGATGATTCTAGTGAACTAGACAGGGGTCCTACTACCATGATACTATCAACCATCAGTTAACAAAAAAGAATTTCAACTTAATAGTCTAAATACAATCATCTTACATAAAGTAAGACTTAAGCATGTTTGCTAAATTAAAATTAAAGAGATGCTAATAAGCATGAAAGTAAGGTAAAGCAACACGTTATAAATCCAATAACAATCAATTTTTGATACCAAAAAAATATATAAATAGATAATAGGGACATGCCTTTTGCAATTCTCAATAACTCTTAATGTAATGAGGACATATACATCATTATTTGTGACCAAAGTAAAGCAACAGTATTTCAACATGAAAGGTAAAGCTAAAAAGCAAAGTAAAAGCTTTTCAACATGAATATTACAACAAAAGTAAAGCAAAAGCAAAACAAAAGTTTAGCAACATGAACAGTATAACATATCTTTGAAAAAAAAAATTCAGTGAATGAGAATGACAAATAATGGCTCAAGATATAAATCTACTTGAAAGCATTAGAGCTGAAGTAGAGAAAAATAAGATCATTTGGAACCAAAAATCATGTTCATAAGTTCAGACTTCAAAACAAATATACACAACAGATTAACACGAATAGAACTCAAACCAGCGTGTTAGTCATAAGAATTCAAACAGGAAACACAGGAAACTCAACCATGTACGAAAATAACTTAACACAATCAATAAAGAACAAGTTAATTTAAAAGAAATTACCTTTTTCGGAGCAATGAACTGGAATGTGATGACGATCTTGAGGAAGAGCTTTCCACCACGATGAACTTATTTACTGATTTTTCGAACTAGAACTTAGAGATCCTACTTTCAAGTTGTACGAATTGACTACTCTTTTTTGTTGTTCCCAGGAAAAAGAGGAGTCTCCTATGTGTGTGTTGTTCTTTTTCAGGAAAAAGAAGAACTAGAGGAGAAAAATTTTGTGTGTATGTTTGCTTGGAGAAGAACTGGGAGAAAAATGGGATCTCTCCTCCTCAAGGAGAAAGAAAGGAATAAGAAAAAGTCTTTGTCTCTGTGTGTGTATTCTCTTGGAGAGGAAGACCGAAGGAGGAACTAGAAAATAGAGTTCTTTGTGTGTGTTCTATGTGAGGAGCAATCAGAGGAAAAAATGAAATTCTCTGTGTGTATGTGTATTTTTTTTCCAGAAGACGAAGACCCCCCTCCTCTACAAAAGAGAAGAAACTTATAGACAGAGATTAGGTAGAATACAATTTTTTTTTAAAAAAAAATTTGAAATTCAAAAATCCTCATGAATCCCAGAGGGCCTGAAAAGTTATAGAAAGATTTTTCAACATATGGATGATCTTTGGGTCAACATGCTGTAAATTTGTCTTGGTTTATTGGATTTGGTTAGAAAAACATGATGTGTGTGAAAGGAAGGAGAAAAGAAGAAAAAGGGGAATGGGAATGGGGAGCACATGAGGGGCCTGCTCTCTATAACAATATGTTGTAATGTATATATATATATATGTGTAATGTATGCTAAAAATATGGGGTTTGGGCCGGGTCTAGGGAATTTTGGATTGGATTCTTGCATTGCGACCCTAATTTGTTTCAAAATAGTTCAAGATGGGTCTAAAAATTAATTCAAGGGGAGGGTGGATTTTGATTTTCAAAATTGGTCATTCAATTGCAATTTTAGCTAATTAAATATAATAAAATCAAAATCAATTGACTAATTTGAGTACATGACGAATTAATACAAATTAATTGAAGAGATTTTAATATTATTAACCTGAAATAATTAAATTAATTAAAAAATAATAACTCCTAAAAAATAAAATTTATTTGAGAAAATATTTCTTTTTGTGTTTTTGAAAGCTAATTATTTCAAATTGTCAAAATTAAAAGCTCAATAATTAATCCATATTGTAGACGATAAAAATTGAGTGTCAACAAGTATTTTTAATGTAATTTTTAAAAATATATATTACTTTCTCTATCATTAATTGATAGTATTTTATTCTTTTTTTCATTATGCTATCCTTATTTAATTGGATTTGGTATTATTGGGTGTAATTAGTTTAGTGTAAGTATTTTGCATGTATGAGTTGTGTCAATATAGAAACTATACATAAATAGTATTTGTCATTAAAATAAATACAATATTCATATAACAAAATTAAATAAATACTATTAATTTGATGTAATATTGTAATCCAGTAAAATGAGAAAATCACTTCAATTATTTAATATAGAGATATGTTAATATTTTATGAATAGATAAAGTAATACTTTGGAGTTGAATAATTAGGAGTTAATTAATTAATTGATAAAATTTAATTTTAAAAAAGATTCTGAATATAAAAGGTGTAGTTTACTATTTGCAATGTAATTTTAATTACTCTTTTTCTTTTTGAATTTACTATATTACATACTTCTATTAATGAAATATTTGATGATCAAAATTTTAGTTAATTTGGAAGTTTTAAATATTGAAAAAAGAGATAAGTGTCAAAAACACACCTAAACTATCTTCTTTTTTTTGAGTTTAATACCTAAAATATTGGAAGTGTGAGTTTCATACCTAAACTATCACTTATTAGTTTGAGAAACGCACTTCTATCTTTTATTCCACTCTCACCATGGCGTACGTACTAGACTCTCTTTTTTATTTTTTAAAATTCCAATCACACTCTACGTGGATAAAAAATTTCTACCTTGGAAAAAAATAAATAAATTATAGTATTAGTTAAAATTAAATATTAAAGTATTATTATTTCAAAAAATTACCCACCCCATCACTTCCTATTATCGTACCTGTTGACATCCAATTTTTACCCTCCACGGTAAAAATTAATTATCGAGCTTTTAAGTTTAACAATTTGAAAATAATAAGCATTCGAAAATGCAAAAAAATATTTTCTCAAATAAATTTTCTTTTTATTTTAGGAGTTATTATTGTTAATTATTTCAGGTTAATAATATTAAAAGATCTTTAATTAATTTGTATAATTCATCGAGTAGTCAAATTAGTCAATCGAGTTTAATTTAATTACTTTTAATTGGCTAAAATTGTAATCAAATTGATCAATTTTAAATCCGCACCTGGAACCCAATTTCAACCTTCATCTTGGACCAAAATTCTGGCCCAAATCAATTGCTAAATTAATTTCCCTACACCTTTGGACTCTCTCTTTTTTCAGTTTTTTTTGACCCAAAAATCCCAAATCCAACCCAAAAACATATGTACCCGGCCCAATTTCTCCTCTTTTTCAGCTTATATTATACACACAGACACTAATATATACATACATTGTACGCGCGTGGGGGTCACGCGCCCCCAATCTTTCCTTTGTCTCCTCATTTCCCTCAAACATGTAAACTCACTCTCCTAACCATCGTTCTTCTTCTGCCAGCAAACCAAACCCATAATCAAAATTCGATTCCTCCCAACGTTCACCTCCTCCAATTCGTACCTATGTGTTGTCCTCTCCTTCATCCCCGTACGAATTCGTTGGGGGAGAATCTTGTATGTTTCCTAATCTCACCTCGCACCCTTCCTCTCTCCTTGAATCGACGGTAGAAAGCTTTAATCCGTTGAGGAATCAAGATTTCCCTTTTCTTTTTTTGAAGATTTTGAATTTCAAACCCCTAAAAAGGGACCCCGGAATTTCCCGAATTGGAGCCCAAAATTCGCCTAGAAATTGAACCTTTTCCTTACTGTTTAAGGGGATTGATCCTTCACCTCAAAAGAGATTCTGTTTCTATTTTCGGTAAAAAAGTTTTTTCCAGAAAGGTTGATTTAGTTCTGAAGGTTCTTGAGTTTGGGAATTTTCATTTTCGGAGCTTGAAGGTTCTCAAACAAAGCTTCATCTGGTGTGGAAGGTCGGCTCAAGCTCAAGTTCCCAGTCCGCTGCTCCAAGAAAGGTAACTCTCTCGTCTCACTCTGCTTCATCTCATTCAAGTCTCATACACTGTATTCGAATGTGAATATTGAAGTTATATCCAAATCTTCTGTTTGCACTTTGTTTGTTGACTGGGAACCCCTGTTGTGACAAGTCGATGCTGTGGGTTGTTGTTATTGATCGTACTAGGTTGTAGTTGGTTTCAAAGCTTTAAAATGATGCATCTTTACCACTTCATGATTTGAAAATTAGCTCTTCGATGCGAGTCTTACATTTTGCTGAAATAGCTTCAAATGGTGAGTATTTACTGTAAAAAAATTCATCTCTGCTTCTGTCTCGGTTTAGCAGTTTGGTCTCTAATTCTATTCGTAGACTTAAGAGTTGGAACTTGTTTCATCCTACTTGAACTTGATAGTTTCAATTTTAGTCTGGTCGTTTTGCTCTTTGTTTTGTCTGGTTTCCACTCTTGTATCTTGGTTTGCCTAGCTTATTCATGTGCATTTCGTTTCAAGTATGAACATAAAAGAGATTTAGTATTAGTTTCTTTTTGATTACTAATGAGGTCTTAATAAGATCAATGGCATGTTATAGTCTGCATATGGTATTTGAGTACTTGTTTTTAATTCCTCTGATTTTATCTTCTTGTTGGATTCGTTTTCCCCTTGTTGTTACCTGGTAGCTGTTAAGGTTCAAGCTTGAGTGTGTAGTTGTTCTGTTGGATTCACTTCTTGGTTTGTTCATGTGAGGTTACATGAGATTGTTTTAAATAAGAATATAGTTACGTAATGAAGTTGAACTCATTTGGTTTCAATACTTGATAGCATCTTGCATTTTGTGTGTCAATCAAGTTTTAACTTTATAAAAGTTGGTATCTTTTACTAATTTCTCTGACTTCCAGTTACATGGTTTACTGTTGGGTTCTATTTCTTTTTCCTGCTGTCTTGTATTTCTTAAAACTTCGAGCTTTAGGTCGCAAGCAGTTATAGGATGAATGTTAAGTTCCAGTTCTGATTTCAGCCCTCCCTGTGTTGATTTCTTCCAGTTTCCATTAGTACTTTCTGTACATTATATGACAACGAGGAAGAGTTTAGTTCAGAATTTCATGGGTTGTTTTTTTTTTCATTGTTGTTTTTTCTTAAACTACTTCTGTTTTCTCTCATTCATGCCTCTGTTTTTCTGGTACTCATATCATGATTTGGCTGCTGATGAGTTGACCTTGCTATATTGCTTTAAATTATGGCAAATAATGCTCCCTTTTGCTTTTAATGTGTATTAGGATGCCTATGCTTTGAGATGTTGCTACTCTCTAGCGTCTTAAAGTAACTGGATCTGCTTAGTTGGATGCCTTAATGTGGTGTGTTTTGTTGGATGCTTTAGATCATCTTCTATGATATATCTGCTTATCAATTAGTTATGCTTCTTGAAGTTAGCTATTCCTAGCATTTAACTTATTTTCTTTTTTTATTTTGAATGTACCGTGCTATTATTTTGACTTCATTGATGCAGTGCATGCCTTCTATTTATTTTTGTACCCTTTTTATATGGGTTGATGCTTATGTTTATTCTTTGTGATGCATGTGATTTCCATCCGAGTCCATTGGGACTTTATCCTTGCATTTTGTCAAGTCAAGTCTTAGTTATGGTCAAAAGGAAGCTGCTACAGGTCACGCAGAAGCTGGAATACGAGTTTTGGAGGTATAAAATCAGTGTATATACCTTGATTTACACTAATATGCAGCAGATATACACTGAGTGTATCACAGGATATGGGCCACAAGCCCATTTAGCAGGAGCAGCAGCAGGGGCAGCCCAGGAGGCCTTGTGGCTGAATTTCCAAGAAAATAGCTTGCTGAAACGTTGTATGTACACTGGTATACAGTGTATATACTACACTGATATATAGCAGCAAAATGGGCAGAAGCCCAAAGAATGTAGAAGCTGGGCAGATAAATTTTAATGTGCCTGGCAGGCCCAAAGATTTTTTTCAGGACAGGTGGAGGATTGGGCCTGCGTAGCCCAATCTTATTTTAATTCTTCTTTCTTATTTTTGTATTTATACTTTATTTGATATACTTGTTGTTTGATACTAACTTTAACATTTATTCTGTATTATTTGATTTTTATTAATCTAATTATTTTTTCAATATTGTTTTCATTTATTTTAACACCTCGCCCTCCTCATCCTTGATGCACTTCACTAGGTCCAAGTCATGAGCTTTCCTTTCTCTTACTTTGGCGAGCCTATACAATCTCTTGTCCTCACCTTTATTACTTAGACTTTCATAAACTCTTAAATGATAAAAGAAGATAGAGTTATCGAACTGGATAAGTTGACACACTTCAAAGACCATCGCGCTCTTGGGGATAGTGACCCGTTCAAAGTGGAGGAAGTAAAACTGTCTATGAGTAGGATGAAGCGGGGGAGGGCGATCGAACCCGATGAGATTCCAGTGAACTTTTGAAAGAACTTGGGCAAGGATGACATTGAGTGGTTGACTATACTGTTCAATGCTATTAGGGAGACTGCCACGATGCCTGAGGAATGGAGGAGGAGTACAATGGTTCCATTGTACAAGAATAAGAGAGATATTCAAAATTGCAATAACTATAGGGGTATCAAGTTGTTGAGTCATACTATGAAGGTATGGGAGAGGGTTGTAGAGAGGAGGGTGTGTAAAGTAGTTTTTATCTCGGAGAACCAATTTGAATTTATGCCGGGGCAGTCGACGACTGTAGCAATCCATTTGGTTCGGAGATTAGTGGAAAAATATAGGGATAGGAAGAAGGACCTTCATATGGTATTCATTGATCTCGAGAAGGCATATGACAAAGTCCCAAGGGAGGTCTTATGGAGGTGTTTAGAAGCGAAAGGTGTCCCTGTGGAGTATATCAGGGTGATTAAGGACATGTACGATTGCGCCAAAACTCGGGTTAGAACGGTGGGAGGAGACTCTGAGTATTTTTCTGTTGAGATGGGACTCCATCAGGGTTCTGCACTGAGCCCTTTCTTGGTTGCCTTGGTGATGGACAAGCTGACGCGACCTTTGCAGGAAGAGGTACCTTGGTGTATGTTATTTGCGGACGACATAGTATTAATAGATGAGTCTCGGACTAAAGTTAATGAAAGGTTGGAGGCCTGGAGGCACGTCTTAGAGTCCAAAGGCTTCAAATTAAGTAGGACCAAAATCGAATATTTGGAGTGCAAATTCAACGTTGAGAGGGAGGAAGAAACCTCAGAGGTGAGGCTTGTCACCCAACCTATCCCCTAGAGGGATAAGTTTAAGTATCTAGGGTCC